>JAUEJL010091232.1:0-14206 GCA_032274825.1 Drosophyllum lusitanicum
ATGAAGAACTAGTTTTAATCAATAAAAAGGATTTTTTTACTGCCTCTTACCCTTTTTACCATAAAATCCTTTTTATTTGATCTCTACCCTATATATATATATATATATATATATATAATAATTTATCATTATATATTTCTTTTATTTATACGTTTTAGAAAACCTTGTCGCGTTTTTATTACGCTCACTTAATATGAAAGTTGAAGTAATAAAGTAACGAATAGAATATAAGACAAGATTTAAGGTGGAAAAAAGCGTATGTCCCTTACCCTATCGGGAATAACAAAAAAGGTTTTCATGTCAAGCTATATATTTAAGGACTTCTTTTTAAAAAAAAACTATATAAATCATATTATATTATTTATGTGCGAATTTATACGTAACATGCACAAATACGTAAAAGAAAATAAATTATACTTGCAAAATAGCATATCTTTAATCTTTAAAATATCTTTAATCTATAAAATAATCTTAGAATTTTTTTCACTAATCATGCACCTTTGTTTCGTAAAATGGCTAACAAATGAAGAATTTCTTGCATCAAAAGTTTTAAGTCATGAATTTTGAGTTGGACGTGAATATTAAGTACAAACTGGTTATCCATATTCTTAATCAGATCTTATGTCATTCAAAAGCATTATTCAACGAAACTCTAATTCCTTATTTAACTATTATCGCAAATCTGTTGAGCAATTTTTACTAACAACTATCGGTTCTCATGTCAATTCCTAATTTCTAATTCCACTAACAGCTATTGAAGCAAATCTATGAGTTTGTAAATTTACTTCATCTTTCGATTTTCAAGAATGTTTCTTGATTTGTTATCAATATATGTATTTATATTTTATTATATGTTTGCCATAAATGTTTAAAATTAAGATCAATAATCTCTTGTACATAGTATTAAGCTAGTTTGATTATTAAGATATAAATACTTTGAAATATAAAATAAATCCGGAATAATCTTATTTATCTTTGAAAATATGCTTTAATAGCTAGTTTTTCTTTTCTTTTCTTTTCAAATAATTAAGAAACTAAAGTTGAGATTGATAATGATTTGACCCACTTGATCAATTTTACTTTTTAACTTTGCCACTAAATGATTGAAATATATATTTTGGAGGGTGGCTGGTTGAGTCTTCTAGGTCACAAAAGCACTACTTGACTAGCCCCACTTCTACACCAAGGGTCATATAACTAATAACTGTTTACAGTTTCTATTGTTCAAAACTTAAATGGTATTTTGTCAAAACAGGCTTCAAATAGACCGATTTACGCCTTTACGGTCTACAAAACGGTCTTCGGTATTAAATATAGAAATAAACTCGGTTTCGGATCAACCCAAGATCGGTAAAGACCGTTTCAGACTGAAACCACGTCGATATTATCTTTTAGCCCTAAAAAACATGACGGTCAACATTAAAGATTTAAGTAAATCGCGACTCATGTATTGTTATTCTTACTGCATATAGACTGTATTTTATTATGGTATACATTGAATTTTTATATTTAAGTATAAACTGAATTAAGTATAAATCGACACATCCTTTGCTAAGTGATCAAGTATTAACCATACCTTGATACCTATTATGTATTTTACTCAAAGACATACATAAAAATGAGTATTGAGTATAAATGATGCATATATAATCATATAATATAAAATGGTAGAAAAACAATACAATTCTTCCTGTAGTTTATGAAGGAGTTATTTAAATCTAAAATATGATTTATTGTGTGTTTGGCGAAAGTAGCTAGTAGCTGTTTTATATATATATATATATATATATATTATATATATATATATATATAAAATATTTTTAAGTGTTTTTTAAAAACATTTTCATCTAATAATTATTCAGAAAAACGAAAAACAAATGCTATAATTACAGATAACAAGTAATTAAATATAGAGTTAGTCCAAATCTGTAACAATTATCGAGGTTGTGTGGCAAGGATTTGAATAGAAGTTTGTTTTCAACGACAACGATGTCATGTTTTGTATTTTATCAAATTAAAAAAACTACGTACATAAATTATCGGCCCATGTTGTTTATTATTTAATATTCTAATGTATTGAAATAATTAAAGAAATAAACTATGTATTAAACCCGATTAATATATTATTTATGTTCATATAATAATCTGATTAAAGCCCCACCTTCGTCATAAAATATTATTAAACCCTCGAAATTAATAAATTAAGCACGTTAACGTGTTTTCTTTATTACAAGCAAAGAAGAAAACAATTTAAAATACGTCATTGCAGGAAAAACGAGCAACTGGGTATTTTTTTTATTAATGTTGTGTAAAGGACATAACTATCCTTGAAGTCCTACAAATGATAAAAAATGTACAAGTTGATAATGCACAAGGTACTAGTTGATTTGACGTTATTGTATCGGGAACAAAGTCCACTACCTCCCGTCTATTGGACTCCTCAAAGTTTTCTAGAGGATGTTCGGATGTGTCATTTTAATGAATAGTTATGTACTATTAGAGAATTTAAATTAGATAATTAATGAGGAAGTGGTTTATTTTTTAAACTAATTTCTATTAGTTCATCTAATGTTCAATATGTGCACTAATGGAATATGTGTTGCTTCCAAACCTTCTCTCTTTCCCGCCGTCGTCGCTAGCCCGGCCCACCCTCCCTCTTGATCTAACTTACATTTGTAGTCTCGTCATCTTCGACGTTATAGTAATATACTGGGTTCATTCCCTTCTCCATCAGTTTTGTGATTATCTCCATCGCATATGCAATGCCATCACCTTCTCTTTCTTAGCCAATTAGGGCAAACCGTTTATCTGCATCCCGATTTTCTTTTTTCATTCACATTTTTCTAGATTTTTTTGTTTATTCTACTAATACATGTTATTTAGTTATTTTCATAATCTACAACCTCTCTAGATCACACACGCTAAGTAGAACTATCACTTTCGTACTACATCTAATCTTAGATTTCATAATTCACGTTGCATACATGGACCTTGAAACCCAACACCTGAACCACAATCAAGATAAAGACAAAACGAATTGAAACCCTAAAACCCGTATTCGTTACAAAATGTAACACCACAAAAAAAAATTGAAGATAGCAACTTGAATGTTTCTTTTAGTAATAAATCATCTAATTACCACATTTCAAAAGACATTAAAAGAAAAGATAGACTATAAATCAAGCCCTTTGTAAAAGACTCAAAACCTAGACAAATTGTATTTGTTTTTACTCTAACAGTTATTAACTTATTACTGTTATATAAGCTTTAAATTTTCTCAAATAATTACCACATTAGATTAAAAAAAAAATGCATGATTGCCCAACATTTGTTACTAATTAATGACATGCTTCCTTGCTGTACTTTTTTTTTAACTAAGAACTAGTGAACTACAGATAATCAGTACATGCAACGTACATTTAACTTGATGGTTACTTTTACTTATTTTCATTTGTAATATATAAAGAATATGTAGTCTAGTTATTCCCGATCGACGTCGTTTTATTTCTCAAATCCTCATAATCCCCCACAATATATCTTGTTGCTAAAGACACCCATAATGGCATAATCTCGTTAGAAATATAATCTGGTATTTGTAATTACGACTCTCCTTGGGATAATAGTTTAGATAGAGTAAGATTACAAGGTGAACACCTTTCTCACAGAATACGCGAAATACAGTTGCAAAATTCAAAAAAAAATTACAAAATCACCTTTATATATAATTGACAATAACATAAAACAATAAACTTTTAAATTATATAAAAAATATATGCAAAAACCGATAAATACAATATATGTATCTAATTTTCGTAGATGCATCACATTTTTGTAGCATTAGATCAAGAATTAATTAAAGGTCCTGGTCTGCTGATCTCACTGTTCTCATTGAAATAGTGTTCTCCCTTGATCCTATCTTAGTCTGAATATTTGAAATCTACTCCCTATTTGCTTTGAAACGAGACTTAATTAAAAGTGGGAAAAAAAAAGTAAAAATCAACAACTCTTTTGTCATAACAAACATTCTAGATAGGTTTGTTAAATGATAACCAACAAAGTTTTCAAGATTAAATTTAGAAAAAAGAACTATATGTTTGAAATGAAATCTATAGCCTTGTATTAAAATAGTGAAAGTTGTGAGATTATCCTTACATTTTCATGTATTCGTTTATTTTTTTTATGATATCATTTTTTACTGACAACAATAACAACACATACTCAATTAAGATCTAACTTGATGTCTTTTAACTTCGTCTCATTTGTGATATTAGCCTAGAATCATGGATATTCGAGATCAAGTCCCTATTCGTTTTGAAACAGGACATTAAACACGAATATCAACCTTTGAAATGGGTAAAAAAATGAAAATCAACAAGTATTTTGTGATAATAAGTATTCAAGTATGTAAAACTAAAATGATACATTGCTAGCAAAAAAGCTTTCAAGATTAAACTTAGAGTAGAGGACTATATATTTGAGTTCAGGGTATTAGATTTAAGCATGTGAAATAAAACATAAAAACTTATATTTGAAAATTAAATCTATAGGCTTATATTTGAACAGTGAAAGTGCATGAAAATCTCACTACATTTGCATGTAATGATGTGCCTTTTTTATGATTCCATCTTAAGTAACAATAAAAATAACACATAATCTCATTTAAAGTTTAACTTATGATTATGATTTTAAGTAACACACAGTCTATATATTTATACACGCATATAAATCTTAAGATGATAAATTTTAAGCAAGAAAGTTTTCAAGATTATACTTAGAAGGAGGACTATATATATTTTTGAGTATAAGATGTGAGATGTATTTGAATAATGTAACTGCATGAGATTTTCCCTACATTTTTCATGTAATGGTGTGCTTTTTTCATTTAACATTTATCTTAATGTTTTTCAACTACATCTCACTTCTGATAATAGTCTGGATACTTAAAATTGACTCCTCAATCATTTTGAAATGGGAAATTAAACACAAATATCAACCTTAAAAATAGGAAGAAAAAAAAAGAAATTTCAATAAATATCTAGTCATAATAATCAGTCATGGCTAAAGAGATCAAATATTCAATTTCAAAAAAGTAAGTTTAGAGATTAAACTTAGAAGAGAGGACTATATGTTTGAGTTTAAGATATGAGATTCAAGCATGTGAAATTAAATCTAAAAACCTATTTTTCAAAAGAAATTTTATAGGCTTGTTTTTTAATGGTGAAAGTGCATGAGATTTTCCCTACATTTGCATAATTGCATGTAATGAAGTGCTTTTTCAAGATTAGATTTTAACTAACAATAAAAGCAACCCATAATCTCAATCAACTTGATGTTTAGTTTAAGTAGAACAAATTTGAACAGAACACTTTAGCTAACTACCAAGACAATCACCCTTAAATGGTACAAGGACTGAATTTCCAAACATCCTAGCAAGTTAAATTTAGGGTCAATAATGGTTTAACCATCAAAATTTTACTCCAGTTTCGGTTTAATAATCAAAGTTTTTTTCCAAACAGTTTTACCCGAAAGTTTGAATTTATAATTATTTAATACTCAAAATTATACCTTCTTTTTGGTTTAAACCTTGAAGTTTTTTCTCAAACGATTTAACCATTAATTTTTTGTTAGAAAATGATTTAACCCTCTAAGTCTTGTTAACTTTTTAATAAAAAGTAAAATGCATAATAAGTAGAAAAGGTAAAATCAAAAACCATACAAAACTTAAGTGATTAATCAGTTTTTTTAACAAAACTTCAAGTTTTAAATCATTTGGAAAAAAGTTTGAGGTTTAAATTATAACAAATTCAAACTTTATGATAATTTCGTTTAGAAAAAAACTTTGATGGTTAAACCAAAATTGAACGAAAACTTTGATGGTTAAACCTTTATTGACCTTAAATTTATGATTACCAATCTTGGAGATCTTCATTAAAACTAGAGCTTGAATTTCTAGAAGAGGTTTGCCTTCCTTATAGATTCTTGTTGAAAACCACCTAGTTTCTATTCTACCAAAGATAGTAACTAGGGCTCCACATTACAGCTTGCGAAAGTGATCTTCATAGACTAGAGATGACAGGCCTTTATGAGTAGGGGTGAGCGGTAAAAACCGACCGAACCAAAAACCAAAAAAACCGAACCAATATAGGAACCAATGGTTTTGGTTTCCAAAGTTTTCAAAAACTGAAAATTTTGGTTTGCTCCGGTTTTAAGTTTCAAAACCACCAAAAAAACTGAACCCCGATTGGATTTCTTAGGGTATATTTATACATTACATATCTAAAAATTTCAATTTACTAATTTAAATCTCCCCTCCGCTTGCTTCTCTTTTGCCAATGCCCACTTCACCAAAATTTCTAGGTTTAGCTTCTCTTATGCCGTTCCCCAAAACTTCGCCATTCGACTACTTTTTGTTATACCTCCGACCAAGACTTTGGCCTACGCCACGATATATAGCATCTCTCTCCCTCTGTCGAGTACCAGCACCATCGAGACTAGCAGCAACAGTGTCTATGCTGATGAAGACCACCACCACCACCAGTCAAGAGTCACCACCATTGTGTGTCGAGACAGCAGTGGCAACTTCCATCAAGGGTCGTCACTAGCCCACTACCATCATAGCTGCAAAAGACCACCATCACCCATTGACAGGTTTGTTTTCATTTTCATCTTCGACATATGCTTCACCAACATCAATTTAGTTGTTGTTTTAATTTAATTAGGGTTCGATTTGGTTGTTAATTTACTTTGATTTAGTTGTTAATTTCAATTAGGGTTAACAACAGTGCTTATGATCTATGAACCAAGTGAAACCAAAATCTTAAAAAATCAAACTAAAAACCAAAAACAAACCAAAAAACCAGTTCAAAACCAAAAACCGAAATAACCGAATGGTTATGGTTTTTCAAAAACCGAAATTTTCGGTTTGATTTCGGCTTTACCACAAAACCGAACCTAGCACATCCCTATTTATGAGCATGGAGATACTTGTTCAATATTACTCCCTCCCAAAGAGTTTCCCCCATAAAAGTATACGATCTCAACTTTCACTTGTAAATTTATAATTAATAGTCAATGTTCAACTGTTTCTCTCTCTTCAGTACAGCAAGGATGCAAAGTAGAATCTAGATCAATATTCCTTTCGTGCAACTCTTTCCGAACAGGTACCCAGAGCCACACACCAAATGAGATACCTCGAGCCCTCGAGAAGTAATAAAAATGGACACCGGTATCGATGGTATTTAACTTGTGATAATAATGTTGATTAATGTCCCACATCGGACGGAAAGTGACTTTGTAATGTGCTTAATAAGGATAGTAGACTACTCCTCTCTTAACCAATTGGTTTGGAGTTGGAACTCCACAAACTTACATGATATCAAAGCAAAGTCCACTCGTGATTAGTCAAAAAACCATACGGACTTCACGTAACCCATAAATATCCACGTGTTGGGCGGGAAAAAAAAGAACGCCACACGTAATGTCACACATCGGACAAAAAGTGACTTTATAATGTGCTTAATAAGGTTTATGGGCTACTTCTCTCTTAACCAATTGGTTTTGAATTGAAACCCCACAAACTTACGCAATACTTTAGTCATCAAACACGAATATAAATATCAATAAATGAAAAAAAATTGTTCTTTCTTTTGCGAAAATTGATCAAAGAAAGCTTAGAAGAGAGACAGAGAGGACATTTCCTTGAGTTAAAAATATGAGATTTAATTAAGTGAAATAATATCTAAAAAAACTTGTATTTTTTAAAAAATGAAATCTAAAAGCTTTTATGTATGAATATTAGTGAAAGTGCACAAGACTTTCTCTGCATTTGCACGTAATGACGTGCTTTCTTGGAGTAACAAACGAAAAAAACAACACATGATTCATTACATTCATGTTAAAAACTTGATTTTCTTTTTCTTTTTCTTAATCCATCTAGATACCCTCCACTGCCTGCTGCTTTTACGGTCAACATAAAAATGATTAATCGTCTAAATTTATTACTAAAGAATATATGCCAGAGGTCCAGGATATTTATGTCCCTAACCCCTAAAACTATCATCAAACACAAATATCAAATATCAAAAAAAATAAAAAACTTCAAAAATAAAAAAACTTTAAAAATCTACTATCTTGTCGATAAATAACTAGAACTAGATAAGGAAGATGATCATTTATACACAAGATCAGACTTAGAATAGAACAGGAGATAATGTTGAGTAATATCTCATATCAGTCTTGGGTTACTCAACTCATAACCAATTGGTTTTGAGTTAGGAACCCACAAACTTACATGGTATCAGAACAAAGTTTACTCGTGGTTGGTCAAAGGCCACACGAACTCCACGTAACCCATAAAATATCCACGTGTTAAGCGCGAAAAAAAAGAACCCTACACATGAGGGAGCGTGTTGAGTAATGTCTCACATCTGACAGAAATTAACTTTGTAATGTGCTTAATAAGGTCTTGGGCTACTCCACTCATAACCAATTAGTTTTGAGTTGAAACCCCACAAACTTAAAGATAATTCATATACAACAAAATTCATCCATATGTAACACGTATAAGTATTTAATAACATATGATACAAGTTGATAATACATACATTGGTGTGCACGAATCAAGACTCTTTCTTTAAATTTAAGATGGAGTGATACTATTTGGGCCCCCTCCGTCTCACATACTACACATGTCATATCAACCCATTACAGTTTCATACACTAACATATATCACATCAAAAATGTCAATTTAGATTATCAAACGAGTCCAAACGGAATCACCCTTAATAACTTGCATATAAAATAAGATCTAAAAGCCTACACTTCAATTAGTGAAAATTCAATACTTTTCCTACATTTGCTCATAATGATGTTTCTTTACCTAACAAGGAAGGCAACACATCATCACCTAGCTTCAATATTAACTTGATTGTTTCTAACTCTCCTCCATCTCATTTGTGATAGTAATCTAGTTGTTCTAAATCAACTCCATTTTCAAAAGCAGAAAAAGAATATGAAATCAACAACATTCTTGTCATAATAGAGTCAACGCTAGATAGGTAAGAAAGATGATCAATTGCAAGCAAGAAAGTTTACAAAATTAAACTTAGTCGAGAGGCGCATAACGACGACATTAGTTCAAATATTTATTCAAGTTTTTGATTAAGATCAAAAGAGTTCAAAGTTCATTAAAAACCTCTCATGGATCTTCTTGCTTCAAGTCAATCTCAACACTTCCAAGCAGATGCCGTCATCAACTCTCGTTTCTGCCAGCGAAGAACGAGCGACGCCTGCCTCTTTTCTATGTCAAATCCTTGAAAATGCATCCTTTTCACCACACATTCTGCTTGTGTTTCTGCAAAATTACTAAAAAGAACAGGGGTATAACCTCCGGCTGTGAATAGCGACTTCCAATGGGGCATTGGCTCCGGGATTTGAAGTTTCCCCATCACCATTCGTTCTATTTGAGACTGGAAAAGTAATCGTTCGATCCTGTTTGATACATCTGAAACAACATTAGCACCGTCAATAGAGTCCAACAAAACTTCATAGTACTGGAGACCAAGGAGAAGGTAATGTGGGAAGGGTAAATCTGTCCTTTCACACCCACAGTCGAGTGACACCACGATTCTTGGTGAGAGTTGCTTCACAAAATGGAGAATCGAAGGAATTGCAGATAAGTGAGTTGAAGCTGACCAAATTGGGAAATTCACAGCAATTGTTTCCTTCTCAGATACAGAAAACGACCGTGGATCAAACGAATCAAAGTTCACAACTTCAAGCTCAAAAGAAATCCCTGTTTCTTGAGCAAATTGCGATAAGTTTTCATGCATAAGTCCAAGTTCAATCGGATGGTGAGTTGAAGGCGAAGCAAAGGCAGTGATTTTGAGCGAACAGCCACCGTTGTTGCTTTTAGACGGAAGTTCTTGAATAAAAGATGCCCATTGTGCGCCAAACCCAATATCGAAATCGATGATGTGAATGTTTTTAGCATCACCAAGAGCTTCAAGAAGTGTCTGATTTGAAGTGAAATTCATAAACTGGATGATTGGGGATACTTCAGAAAACAATTTATAAGCTCCCATTTTAAACATTCCATTAAACTGTGGAGTAATTCTATTCGGATTCAGATTCGATTGCATCTGCATTTGCAAGGCTTCCTTGAAATAATAAGCTGCCCTTAGAAAAGGTTTATTAGGAGCCGGAGCCGAAGAGAACTGGTGATTGAGCCGCGCCAATATCCCTTGCGCGTGTGAGAAGTTCCCCGAGAGCATTAACTCAGCAGCGGCTAATAGCTGGTCACAGATAAGCTGGTGCTGGTGGTGAGGGTGGGGCGGCGTAGGGGCGGTTTGTGGTGGTTCTTGTTTTAGTTGTAACTCATGACCCTGATTCAAAATTGGAACTTTATGAAGACCCTGATTCAAAATCGGAACTTTCTGCAGACCAGGATTCGAAACCGGAACCTTTTGAAGAACATTGGAACTCGGAGCTTTATGCAGACCCAGATTGGAAACCGGAGATTTCTGAATATTCTGATGAAAAATCGGAGCTTTTTGTAACCCTTGAGTGAAAACCGGAGCTTTTTGAAGGCCTTGAACAGAAACCTGAGAGTTTTGGTGGTGGAATTGAATCTGCGGCGGTGGAAGCGGGTTTAGAATCATTTGCGGGTTCGGATCCCGGTTAGACAGAGGGAAGAAATTGGGGTTTTGTAGGTTAAAATTTGGAAACGCCGGAGTTTCAGCGACGTTGGTGGGAGGAGCATTTTGGTCAATTTGATTGCTTTGTAAAAGCTGTTGGAGGCTTAAGGATGTGTCATCATAGTCGCCGGAGATCCACCGGAGAGACTGGTCTTGTGCCGGTGAAGCGGCGGATTCAGATAACAAGCTTTCCCAGTCTTCCAATCCAGCCCCAAATCTTTGTTGTTGAAGCTCAAATTCTGCCGGGATGGGTTGTAACTCCGACCACTCGTCTTTCCGGCCACCGTCACCGACGCCGCAATTATTTGCCATATACCCAGAAACACCCGTTTCCTGAGGAACAGAATCCGGCCATTTTTGTTGAGGGGTGTTGATGTTGTCAGAAAGACCTAGTAATGATGCGGTGGTAGTTGTGCAGCCATTACCGCCGCCGCCGAAGGAGGAGGAGAGGGTGGAGGTTGAGGTGGAAGGGCTTGGGCTCCGCCGTGTGTCAAGAACAGAGATGGGTTCATTACTGTTGCTACCAAAGCTGCCTTCTTTCAATTTATTTGATTCTAAAGAAGCTTGAAAAGGGGCAACTTCAAATGCCATATCTCTCTTCTGTTCACAGAGGGAAAACAACATGACTTAAGTGAACTGAAACCCTAAAAACATTGACAAAGAATAAACAAAATAATAAGACAAATTTTAAGTTTTATGAGATTTTGAATTCTGAGGCTCAAATTAACCAAAAAAGTAGACATAGGAAGAACAAGTTTAAGGAAATCTTGATTTTTTTAGGGCAAGATTGGTAACTTTTTTATGATTTTCAAGATTTGGACCAATAAAATGAGGTAATTATGAGCATTAATGAAGCAGAACCAGAAGAAACAAATTCCTGAAACCCACAAAAAAAAAATAATACAAGAAATTAAAAACATAATATGAACATCAACAAGTTTCAAGAAAACTTGATAAGTTTTGTCTGAAAATGCCCATGTATTTGTAGGCGTTTAAGATTTAAATCTTTTGAAATTAGTTCAAATGAATTCGATGAGAAAAAAAACAAGTGAATCAATGGAAGACTATGAAGAAATTAGCATCATAACATGAACAGGAACAACTTTCAAGAAATCTTGATTACTTCAATTCCAAAAATTAAAAAAATGTGGTTTTTTTAGATTTGGAACTTTGAGGTGCTTTTAATGAGCTTTAATGAACAGAGCTAAGTTTATACAAAAACCCAACAAGAAAACAAGAAATTTACAACATAAGAAGAATAAGAAATTTTCCAGGATTCTTGATTATTTTCAGTAAAAAAAGTTGATAATTTATTTGTGGATTTTAGAGATTGATGCTTTGAGATTAACTCAAACAGGGCTCAATTAATAAGCAAGAAAGAAAACCCATCAAATCCCACCCAAAATCATAAATAAATAAAAAAAAGAAAAAGAATTTAGCAACATAAGAAGAACAAGTTTCAAGAAATCTTTGCCTTTTTGAGCCAAAAGATGAGAGCTTTTTCTGGGTTTTGTGATTTGCTTCAGATTTGAAGTCTTGAAACAATTATTAAAGAATTTGAAGAGGAACCCATTTGAAGACACATACCTTTTATCTTCATATCACCATTGGAGCTCCATGTTTTTTAATTGCCTCTGCTTCTGCTTCTGCTTCTGCTTCTGTTACTAAATAAACTTTCTCTCTCTTCTATTCTGTGTGTGTTTCTCTCTCTAGAAATTGAGAGAAAGTCTAGTTGTGGCCTTGGCCTTTCACTTGGTCTCTGCTTCTATCCTGTGGTAGGAGTCCTGTGGTGTCCCTTCTTGTTTTCTGCCATGGATGGATGTGTACATCATTAAATAAAAGTACTAAAATAAAGTTGTTTATCTCTCACACACACATACACACACTCAGAAGAAAATGACATGGTAAATTTTTTGTATTCTTATTTTTCTTTTAAAATACCATAATAGTTTTGTATTGCGGTTTAATTAAATCACATGATTATTAACCGCTAGGTCTCTACATGTCAAAGAAACATGTCTTTGTGTCTGTCGAATAATATTGAGTGTAAATTACATAAATCCCACCTGTAATTTTATGATTTAACACAAGTCATCAATAGTTGGATTAAAATTAATGGGGAATATTTTGATACAACACCATTTTGTGTTCTTAAACTTTTTTTAACAAAAGAAATATCTTTATTAATCAATATCACTCCTCGTAATTGGGCTGATTCGTTCATAAACCCAAAAGAAAGAAGAATGAGAGTAAAAGAACGCTTTGCGACAATGATTATTGCCACGTTACAATTATGATCGATCCATGAAAAAGATAAGTCCAACTAGGATGCCCAAAGCTTAATATTCTTGATAAGAGCAACAATATTTCATGGAAGGATGTTTTTAACTTGGTAGATGTTTGTTTGCTGCTAATGGAAGCATTCAGCGCTGAATGTTGAATCGTTTAACATTCGATATGTTTGATTGTCGCCTCTGTATGAAAATTGTGCTAAATGAAACAGAAAAACACTGCTGAATAATTTCATCTTAAATTACATTTTGAATTATTAAACACCAAGAATTTTACCCTAATACCATTTATTTCAGGTTGCTTTATAATATAATAAATCTATATTAACTTATTAAGCAATCATTTTTATTATTCAGTTTGTTTATTCAGAATCCTTATCAAACAGCATGCAATATTCAGAGACAATTTTATACAAAGTTTTTGAATGATTCAGGTCATAAAATTATTCGGTTTTAACAAACATCTCCTTAATCATCACAAATTAATAAGTTAGTCTCACTTAATTTATAAAGTGTCATATATTAATCTTAACTCGACATAATATTTGGTGGGTCGTCCTGTATTTAAAAGTCGTAATGAATGATACATCATGAGAAATTTGAAAATGTATTCATTTCTTCTTCTTGCATACATGTTGGAGATACAAATACTCTTACCACTCATTAAATAGTGGGATGGTATTTCTGTAACAACCATGATGATTTGTGAAATGTTATATTACCTTCATCACGGGTGAGAAACCTTCTGTGCAAAGGCGAGCGATCACTCAGCAACGATCACTAACTGAAAGCGGTCGAGAATTAGTATGCAAGATTTACTGGGGTTGTTTTCTGGAGTTAAGCGATATGTTGAAAATGCATGCACGTAATAGCTTTGTGTCAAAAGGTTGTTGTAAATAAATTTTTTGACAATGTTAATATGCCTAGGTTTTTCGGTAATTGCTAGTCAAATAGTAATGTAGTCCTCTTTCCATGTTATCATTAAACATGTTTAAAGTGTTAACCCCAATTGTTACTCACATTTGGGAGAATTTGATGTAACACCGCGATTTCAAAGTCAATTTTAACTTTTAAAAACCTAATTTCAAACATTTTTTAAGCTTGATAACAAAACAGCGGAAGTCTTAAAACATTTTCTTTATTTACAAACGGGTGTTACCAATATTAATACCGACCGACCATCATACCTGCATCGAGCAACAAATGTCCCAACACGTATT
>JAUEJL010091243.1:0-14204 GCA_032274825.1 Drosophyllum lusitanicum
TAATCGCTTCCGCAGTTTTAAAAAAATTGGGTTGAAAATAGCAGTGTTACAATATATGTATATCTTAAGAACAAATCAAAACTTATAACCTAAGTATCCCAAGTACAATACCCTAATCATCACGAATACAAATGAATTACTTGACGCATACATGCAAACAAACAAACAAGGCTTGTTTGTGTCCATTTGTTTTTTAAGCTGAATAAACATACGAAGACGAAAGAATAAACGAACAAATTTTTGTGTTTTTGTTCGTTCATTTAAAAATTTTGTTTGTTTATGTTTGTGTCTATAAACACCAAACGTACATAAATGAACAAGTGTATATAAAGGTATATTATAATGCAAACCCAACATTATTAAATATGAACAAACATACTACACACACGCACTTGTGTATATATTTGAACTTAAACGAACAATGAGACACTATCTGTGTTTGTTTGTTTAAATAACCGAACAAAAATATATGTGCATGTTTGTTCATTTATTAAATAAGCAAACATAATTTTTTTTCACCAAGTGGTTCAAGAACAACTCATAATGTTGGGTTCATTGAAAGGCATTGATTAGATGAAAGAGTTAAATTCAAATCCTTGTTGCATTAGCTCATGATAAATTAAGTTAAGGTTAATTGAGCTGTAATAATAATATTTAGTTAAATACAAGTGGCAATAAATGGTTAATTAAATAAGTAAATATGGTTAAAGTAAAAAAATTAATTCAGAAACAAAAATAAAAAATAATTATAAATTTAAAGAACCAAAAAAAGAAGAATAAAATGATTATTTATAAACATTTAACACTTATTAACGAAGTATGGATAAAAAATGAAATAAGTTTGGGTTTGGAGGTACTGAACCTGTAACTATTACATTCTAGAGACCAAAATTGTCATTCCAAGTAAAGTACAGGGAACAAATTTATAATTTACTCACAGAAGTATCGAACCGAATGTGAAATTCACTTCAATCGAATCAAACGTTACCCGACCCGTACCGGTAAAGCGATAAAAGCCAATAAAAGTCGCTTCCGTTCGCCACTTCAATCAACAATTAGGGTTTCATCGATTCGATCTATCATTGTTCTCTCCCCATCTGAAAATGGCGCTGAGGAATTTTTTCAACGAGATCAGGGGAATGAAAGTGAAAGACGTTCCCGGACACGTGAAACCGCTGGTAACAACAAGCAACGCCAAGAATTTCATCCAGCGAGCGTTGGATAATTACCATGCCAAATACATCCAGACCGACTCCATCCTTCCGCTCTATCATGTTTGCTTTGGTGGCATGATATTCTCTTACCTCGTCGCCCTTCCTGAGGAGCGCCGTCACCTCGAGCACCAGCAACATGCCAAGGAGCATGGCGGCCACTGATTTGCCCATCCGATCGAGGTATGTCCACTCTTATTTACTTGTGGCTAATGACGTAGACTCGCCTTCAACTCGTTTAATATGCGTAGACATGATAGACACAAAGAAGCATTTCATTTTCATCGTACTTTTTCCCTTCAGAATTTATATCTGGGATTGACAGTTACAGATGCGTGCCATTGAGTCTGGAGCACCTGACACTCTAACAAACGATTAAATCGTTCCTGGTGTATTCCATATAAAACTAGATCTGGCTGATTAAATTAAAATTTTATATGATTTATGTTCAACATGCCCCTGGCTGGTCGTCATTAATTGATTGCCAATAAAATTTTCCATATTTCCTTTTTATATTGGAAGTTAGTGGTAGATGACGTTTGATTTTGTTTATCTGGAGCACTTCTGTTGATATTGATATCGAAGCTGATCATACACGTTAGGAGTGGGCAAAAAGGGTCCTGTTGAAAGAATGTCTTTATTCTCGAGACTGGCGTAAGGGAATATCATTAGCACTATACATGAAATTATAAAGAAAAAATCTTAAGTTTCTAGCTTGAATTTAGGTGGGCTTGATGACTGAAGACTACAAAAGATGTGTGCTTGATGACATGAGCCGGAGGAATTGAGGGGTGTTTAATAAAGAGTACTAACCAATTTTATTATAAAAAATGCTTGAAACGTGCATACTTTACTAATCGATTGCTAATGGGACTACTACAACAACGGCAGTAGTTCTCAATCCCGCCGATGCGAGGTATGGTGAGGTAAGATGTAGACCGTCATACTTCTACCAAAAGGTGGAGAGATTGCTTCTTGATAGACCTCCAGCAAAGAAAGGAGAAATGACAAAAATGTCAGGGGAAAAAAGAATCAAGTAAAATAAAATAAAATGGGGTAAAATAAAACAAATCCGAGTGCATAAAAGTAAATATATGTATATAGATAACCATAGATAGGTAAACAAATAAAACGAAGAGGATAAATATATCATAAACCCAATATTAAGTTTTTTTAAGTATTTTTTTCTTAAAATTTATTAATGAAATTTCTTGTTATTAATTCTTATTATTAGTTTTATTATTATTATAATTATAGTTATTGATACTACTACTTCTATCATTTTGTCATTATTATTTTTATTGTTGTTATCATAATAATTTAATATTATTATTTTTCGTACGAGAACTGTGAGAACCAATCTTGGCCATTCAAGTGGTAACTGGAATTCATGGATGAAGAGCGTGGGGGGATTGAGTGTGGCAAGGTGCATGTAAGGAATTCATGGGTGGGCAATCCAATTGAAGGAGGGGGAATTGGACGGCTAAGATTGGTTCTCGTACGAAAAACAGTTTTCTTTTGAACTTCTCTCTCTCTCTCTCTATATATATATATATACACACACACACATACACACACACACACAATAACGTATACTAAATAAGTTTTACATTTAATAATGTAGTGTGTTAAAAATAAAATAATACATAAAATGATATAAATTTATATGAAACAACTATATTTTAGGACATTTATCTACATCTATACTAATATATAAAATATTTAGCTCTCCCTATTCTAAAAGTCTCAATCTCTTAATTTTAAGTAATTCGAAATTATAAATTTACCCTTCATTTATACCTAAAAGAAAATCATTAAATAGAGTTAATTAGATTCTTATATATCATTTTAATAACTAAACCTTTTATAATAAATAACATTTGAAAATATCAAGTCAATTCAAATTAATTTTTATTCTGTAAGATATTAAAAACAAGTTAAAAATTAAATAAAAATAATAATTTAAATATTATATCATGTAACAAATATTTTAATCTAAGCGTTAGAAAATACGTATGACAGAAACTCATAAAACTTATAACATTTAACAGAATCTATAAGCATTTTCGTATTTTTATAAATGACTCGTATAATTATAATAAAAAGTTTAATTTATAATATATTTAACATTCTCTCTTTTTTAATTTATTTATAAACTCTTTTAATTTAAGTAATAAGATTTGTTTATAAACTCTTTTAATGGGAGCTGGTTCGTACGCAATAAGATTTGTCCATACACAACAAGTACAAACATTAATTAATAACATACGATACAAGTTAATAATGTATACATTGTTGTGTATAGACAATTTTTATTGTGTATAAACTATTACCCTCTTTTAAAACACAACAAACCGAACAATATACTCTTTTAATCCCACGCAATTCCCCATCCACATAACATGATTCCTAAAGTTATGATATAGTTTCATTATTTTATTTTACAAGTAGAGATTTTTTTTCTTATTTTATTGTTTTTCAAAAGTTTTTTAAAAATTAAGAAAAGATTTGATAAGTAAAAAAGAAAAAAGAAATACACATGTTGCGAATAAAAATTATTCGATTTTAGCATGGTATATGAATATTATACCTATACGTTATCAAGTAGGAAATATTTATCGTTATTGCATTGCGCGAACACCATCTCTTTTAAAGAGTACCGCATGCTGAATCTATATATTGTTTTGGACAAAGTGATTTTTCTATTGTTGAAAGTAAATAATTTAATACATACTATAAAAAGTAAAAAAAATGATGGAAAATCCAAAGAAAGAAAGTTTCACGTGAAGTATATGAAAAGAAAAAAAAAGATGATCATGTGCTGCTATGTACACTAAATATACACTATAGAGTGTACATAGCAACACCGGCTCTGGAAATAATTAAATCCAAATTTAATTTCACCATAAAAACACATCATCGGTGATGTAATCCTCATAGGAAGCTTGGGTCGTCATAAGATCGTCAGCGAAGCCCAAAGGTGAGAACATTTTGTAACTAGATGACTCGACACATGAATCGTTGTCTGCAGGTAAGAATGGATCTGTCCAAAAATTTGCTACTGGTTTGGAAATTTCTGGTACTGCTGTAACATCACTCGGAACCACATCATCCAAGGCACGTAACGAAGAAGATGAAGATTCCCTTGTTGAACAAGATGATGGCAAGTGATCAGATGATAATACAGCCAATAAAATCTCAACTTCGTCTTGGTTTTTGAAGCTGCATCTTTCTATTAAACATTCTTTAGGGATAGCAGCAGTTTCTGGACTCCAAAATTTTTCATTCTGATACACATGATCAGTTTGATCCTTTTCAACCCGGTTTTTCATACGCGTGTGCCAGTGGTTTTTTATTTCGTTGTCGCTTCTTCCAGGCAATTGTGCAGCCATCATCGACCATCTATATATGTACATATATACCGATTAACCCCATAATTCGATCAATATATATTTCCTAGCTATATATATATATATACTTACTTGTTTCCATGCTTTTTATGTAAAACGGCGATAATATCTTCTTCTTCTTTTGTAAAATTCCCATGTTTTACACCTGGTCGCAAGTAATTCATCCAACGTAGCCTACAACTTTTTCCACATCTAGATAAGCCTAATTAATAAGAGTAACCAAATCAACAAGAAGATTAATTAATCTATGTAAGTGAAAGTCAGGTTGAAACTTTCTCAGAAACTTGAAAATTAAGGGGATGATATATATATATGGATCATATACACATACCAGCATCTTTTGGTAGACTACGCCAGTTAGAATGTCCGTTTTTCTCGATATAGGATTTTAGCTTCTTGTCTTCTTCTTCACTCCATTCTCCTTTCTTCATTCCATGTTTGTCAAAATATGGTGCCCTCACCATATTTACCTCAATACGTACTCTCTCTCTCTCTCCCCCTCACACACACGCTTATATATTAATCTTCAGAGTTTATGTTAAACTAATGATCGAAGACTTAAGGTTCTGGATCTATAGATAGTCAAATATATATGTGTGTCAAGCAAAAACGTGTTGACATCTATTAAGGATATGAATTTAAAACGATCGACCAATAATTAACAACATAATATATATATATATATATATATATATATTATTATTATTATTATTATTATTATTATTATTATTATTATTATTATTATGCTTTAAATTATTGGAGGGGTGAATTAATATGCATGCACTCAAGTTAAATGCATGTATTAATTCTAGTGTTGATATATATCCATGTGGTTTCTTTCTGGTATCTCAAGTCTTCACTGATAAGTCCAGTCTTCAGTTCACACCGTACGTACTAGCTGATCGATGTCCAAGTCCAAGTCGTCTTATTTATTATTGTTTTCTTTTTTTCTATGAAAAGTAATACTCTTCAAAATTGTCAACTACATATTTGTTTTTATGTAAAAGGTCGTTTTTTGTTTTTTAGCAGCGAAATCATTACAAACAACCTCACCACGTACGTACTCTAGCAAATTATATATTCAATATATATATCGATCGATTTACAAAGTAAGTGTGTAAAATATCATGGAATTTTTAGGGTATTTTGTTAACTTTATATATTAAAAATAATATAAGAAATTGAATCTTCGTAAGATATTATATTTATTTATTTTAAATGTTATAACAAACTTTTTTCATTTTATTTAGGACCGTCTTAAAAAAAACCGTTTAATACATCTTAATCTGATTTTATTAAGAGCTTTTAAGGTGTAATAGAAGTTTGTTTTTCTTTTTAGTTAAGATTTAAAAACTTCTTAAAAGATCTAAGTAAATAACAGATATATAGATCGTATTTGAAAACCTCTTCTTAAAGTTAGAACATGTTTAATTCAAGAAGTCATTGACCGCCACCTCAATGCTCACTTAGCAGTCGTCAGCGATCTCAAACTTCTTGATCATCGCCAACTCTAGCTTCTCGACCATCACCGACCTATTGAGATCGACTCTTCGAGCTTCTATATCATTTTCACACTCCCATACTGTAGCCGTCTTAATTACTTACATTTTTTGACACTTGTCGTCATAACCAAACTCTTTCACCTTCGTCGTTGTACTCATTTTTGGCATGATTGTTTTATAATTTTGAGTGCTTACAATTTTTGATGATTTTAGTTGCATAATTAAAACTTTGATATATAAAAAAAAGTGATAAAGCATGTGCATACAAACAATAAACACTCAAATACGAATAAGACTCATGACCATTTCTTATTATTTAGACGTGGTATCAAATTTAGACACAAAATCACTTGAAAAATTAACAAACGACGCCTTTTCTTCTTTTAATAATTTGTAATATAGAAGCGGCATATCATAAACAAGTAAGAACTTAATTTTACAAGTAGTTAAATCTAATAATTAAATAGAGCTTAAATTATCAGACAAAAATCACAAAATTAGTACGTAATTCACTAACATAAATACGTTGTTTCTTTAAAGTTAAAACGAAAAAAAAAATCGGTTTTTTAGAATGAGCTTGACCAGACTTAGAACCTATATAGCTATACTTTTCTTCATATTATAGTCTCGTATATAGACCAAGACTTTTAGTCTTTTATGATTTTTTTTGTTTCAGAGTGTAATTAATATGCATGCGTGTTCTATGTATGTATGGTTACAAAACATTATTAATTAGTTTATTTTTGTTTTTCAAATACTTATATATATAATAGCACGATACCCGCGCAATGTGGCGTTGGCAAATAATTTGTAGTCGATAACATGTTTGTTTTTTATAATGTAAGGGTATAATATTCACATACTATATTAACAATGAATAATTTCTAATTTATATGTCGATTTACAATCCATAGTATTTTCAATTTTCTGATTTGGAAATCAAACCATATATAAGATATTGATTGATAGATATAAACGTTTCTAACAAATTAAAAATTTTGAGTAAAAATATGTTTTTACCTGAGGCATGAGCTATAAATTAAGAAACTCATTGAGATCGATCAATTCCTCCGTAATTAAAATGATTTTTCATCCTATGTCAGTTTTCTTTATTTATTTATTTATTTATTTATGTTTGGTTATAACGGGTTTGTATTATAGCAACATAGAAGCTGATTTTTTTTTAAAACGTTGAAGGCGGTTGTTTTTTAAAAAAATACCAAACACATACTTAACTATAAACCTACTTCATTGTTTAGTATATAACTTGAAACTTTAACCTGTTAGAGAGACACATTTTATAAACACTCGATATCGTTGGGTCTACAATCTCTTTGGTAGAAGGCGGTTGTTGAATAAAAACCGGTTTGTATATATAATAAGTCTATCTATCCTTTCCCCAACCAACTTGATAGAATAGTAGTACATCATGGTTTTTATTATACTCATTTATATAAGTTAAATAAAAAGTAAAATCAAAATTTTAATCAAACCGAAACAAATACCGAATTTAAAATTCGAATACAATTGAAACGAACATTGAATATTGAAGTTAGAATATAAACGAAAATCATTTTCAAAATTCTTACAAAAAATTGGAAAACAAACATGAAATTTGAAATATTGATAAAGAAAATCATAGTTGAAACGGAAAACCGTATTCGAAAATTGTACTCGAAAACCAATAAAATACTCGGCAATCACATTTGGCCTAAATGGGTTGACACGAAGGTCGACACGAACCCGACATGAAATAATTGACACGACCCAAACTCCACACGAAAATAATTGGTTCGAAATTGGATCAACACGAAACTGACTTGAACCCGAACGACACGAACTCGATAACACGAACCTTACTCAAATTGACAGCCTTAGTCTTGATTATGGGATGCTATCATCATCACCACACCCGTTGTATTCTTCCTTCATCACCATGACCTTCTTCATCATTTGCTATAATTGAAACCTCTCGATTCATCATCGATTCAACTAGGTTGTCGATTTCATCTTAGTCAATTCAACCTTTGTCACTTCCAAGTTCGATTCATTAATGTCAATTTCAATACTGTCGATTCAACCTTCTTCATCATCACCAAGCTGTTTTACTCCTCTCTATTTAACCTTCGTCATTCTAGGTTCAATTCATCTTGGATTTCATCACCGTCGTCATCTATTTAGGGAAAAGGTTGATTTCATAGCTCGATTTCGTTAGCGACTTCGACTACTTTTCTAGGTTTAGGGCAAACGATGATATTGGGGAGATGGCGACTAGGTGGTAGTGGCCGTTCTAGGAAAACTTCGGTGGTGATTGAGATTCTTTCACAGGTAACCAAACAATATACTCGAGGTATCAAATTCAAATTCCAAGTCCATTAGGATTTTAATTCCTAAGAAATGAAATTCCATCAAAAAGCATGCATGTTAACAAACCAAACACCTCTTCGAGTTGTTGCATGAAATGCTACTAATGATAACGAGGTTCTTGATTTATCTTACGAAGCTAAAAAACTGATATGCCCAATGGGATTAAAAATCAATATAATACATGCATCTCTGAAGATTTTACGTTTGATACAAATGATAACAAAACTTACATGAATATAGAAGATGTGGTACATCGAGATATAAAAAGAAGAGTGAAAATGTTAATAGTGTTTTTTATTCAGTGATTTTGAGATTTATTATGACTAGAAAAAAAATGATTTGCAAAGGAATTAAAAAAATTATGCTCTCGGGTTTCTTTAACGAGAGAGAACACAAAGGATTATGAAAATGAAAAAAAATTAATTAATCTCTTAAATTTTCCTCCAAAAAATATAAAAATTTGATGATTTTAATTGAAGTAAAAGAAGACTTTTTATGATTTTCACTGGTGACTATATTACTCTCATTACAACTAATACTTTTAGAATATAGTGATATTATTGTAAAAAGGTTAAAGTTGTATGTAAAAAATTTATTCAATATTTTATTATTGTATTGAAGTTTTTGTGTGCTCACATATACTCATTAATGTTTATAAAAGGAGTATCGTATGTGTAAAAATTTGGAATAAAAAATGAGCTTAATGAAACGTGATTATAAACATTAATGGGTATAATGACGCATTTTGTAAATATTAATGGGCATAATGAAACATCTGTAAACTTGTTTTGTATATTTGACAAAAAAAAACTTATGTACCATAAAGAAACATTAGACAAACATTCTTTGTGTTGATCAGTTTTAACTCATTGTAAAATGACCCATTTTTCTCTAATATAAAATAAAAATATTTTTCTTTCCCTTTATTTTTTTCAAAATAAAAACACAAAAAAATAAAACTTTTTTTATTTCTCTTCTATTTTATCTCCTAAACTTTGTTTCTGTTTTTTTTTCTTTTCTATCTAAATTACTTCAGCTATAGCTAATAATTTTAAAAAATAAAAAATATATATCTTAAATATATCCCATTAATAATTGTTTTATATTGTGATCCATATTGTTATGAAATAGTAGTCATTGGAAATCTCCAAGTAAGGAGCAGGTCCAATTGTAAAGCCCAGCCAACTCTTAAAAGTTAAAACTGATCCTGTTATGGCCCACTGAGTATGGGTCTTGTCTTTTTTTGAAAGGCTCTTCACTCTTGTTGGATATCACACATTCTATGTTACACTTGATTTGAACTTTTAAAGAGACCAAGGTTAGGCCTTCATTTTAAAAATATATTTAATTCTTCAATTTTATTTTATCAAAATTAAAATACAAATTTTGATTTTTGTTAGTTTGAATTGTATAAAATATTGAATATGTTAATTTTCATATTTATTTGTTACTTTAATTGTTGATATTGCTAACCATTTTAAGCCGTCGCTATGACATTAGTAATTATAATGAATATCTTATGGATATTATAAAACACTAATTTTAAGATTATTTATTAATCTAAGAATTATTGTTTTTAATTTTCTTTCATTGTTGGTCATAATTCTATCAGGTTTTATGTCAAACGAGTTAGTGTTTAAACCGTGCTTCGCGACAGGATGAAATTACTATTTGAGTTGCTTTGTAGATAAAAATATATTTCGGAAAAAATTAAGTCTCGTTTTTTAATGACGGTCCACTTGCACGCAATTCTCGGTTAAAAAATATATAAAAGATCAAAATACCCCTATTAATAAGCATTAATATTGCTTACAAATTGTGCTTGTGGTACTCACAATAAAAACGATTCTTAAATTAACTTCTCTCGTAAGAATTAAATGTTAACCGGAACTAAAGTAATATGACGATCTCTTGGTCTCCTACTCTCCTCTTTCAAAGCAAAAGGCAAATGGGGAAAAAGTAGTAAAGGTTAAAAACAAAAGTAGATTAGAGGGATCGTAACCTAAGCCTGCTAGATCATGATATGCTTTCCTAACCACTCCGTTAAAGTCTATGTTGTGAACAAACATTAGCAGAAATTTTATATAAATAACATTTAGCATGTTACTATTCATTGCCATGCTAAATGTTATTATATATAATTACTCAGTGTAATTAAATTCACTTATCTATTATAATCATCTAATCATCTAATATTAATAAAAGAAATACATAAATAAAATCTATTATAAAATACAAACCATTAATTAGATAAAAAGTTTAATTAAAAAATCTGAACTATCCATTTTATTAAAAATTGAAATCCAAACTTTTGTTCGTCAACAACTAATTACATTACCTCAACCATTAAGGTTTTAAAATATTTATTTGTACTTTTATAAACAATTGTTTAGTTAATATTCTTATTGTGTTTTTAATCTTTAATATATATTAAAAGAAAATGGATTATGACGTCATCATTCTATTTTAAGAATATTTTCTACCAATAAACGAATGAAGTGTTTCTTACGTTAAAAGACTTATTCCATCCAAGAGGATTTAGACGTGGATCCTAAGAAGAAATAGGTTACCCGACACATCAAAGGAAATTATTATATTTAAAACCAAATTATGTATATAATGTATTAGTAATAATCCTCCTACCTTCTTTTCTAATTGACCCGTATTTAAGATCAGAAAAAGTCTCATACTTGATTTTTCATTCATTGGGTATAAATACAATAGATTTCCTTTTAACTCTCACTTTCTTTCACATAACTTCATCCGAAGAAACCCTACGGTATTGAAGTTGTGATATAAGACCAATTCACAATTTTAAAGGTACGTGATCTTCATAAACTGTTTTGTACTATTCTACCATCAATTTCTTTCTCAATATTGCAATATCTTTCATCATAAGAAAACCCTTAATTTCATCTAAGTAGTACATTGAATATCCAAATCATTCAACTTCGTTTTTACCCATTTTAATGACTATTCATTCCATCATCTTTCTTTAAAAATTATGTCAGGTTATATATTGTCAGGTAAGGCTTCAGGTATGATCGATTTAGGAAAGCCAAATTGATTCTCTTAACGCAAGATATTTCATCATTCTTCAATGATGATCCAAGAAATCGATTCAAGCATAACATGATTCTAATGGACCAAAAGATAATCTTAAAAATATATCATTTGTATAGTCTCATTTTACTTTTTCATATTTTGTACTACCTACGTCTCAACAATATTGACTACTTTTGACTTTTTGAAGTATTTTCATTTCAACTTTTACCTTAAATATTTTTGATTGTGTTAAATAATACTTTTTTCAAAATATATGAATGATTTATGTTTTAGAAGTATTTTCATTTGTAGAATTTTCATCAATATTATATAACACGGGCAAAAATATGTAAGGTCAAATTTGAAAAGAAAGACTTCAAATAGTTAAAAGTAGACAATATTTTCATGACGGATGGAGTATTACTTTACTTGCATGTCATATATGTATCTCCAACGGGGTTACAAAAACCTACAACCATTAGAAAAATGTTGCTTAGTACGTTTAGTTCTCGGTTAAAATAAGATGGTTTTTATATAATTTCGAACTATGTATCAACCATTATATCCCTATGTATGTTTTACAATTGTTTAACTATACATGTTAATACTTTTATCACCATAAACATTTAAAATTTAAGTTAAATATCCACATATTTATACATGGGGGCATTAAGATAGTTATATATAAATTTTACCTACTAATAGTTTAATTTTAAAATAGTCATTTTTTATATTTCAAAAAGAATAAAAGCATTTATATATTTTTTGTTGATTGATTAAACTCCCAAACTTTAGTGAATAATATGTTTATAATTTAGGATAAATTGTATAAAAAAATGCATTAATCTTTGTCTTGGTTACTATTGTATAGAATGAATATTTTATTTATAAAAATAATACAATCAGCTTTCATAATCTCTCATTGGCTCATTGTACGCAAGTTGTTGTTACAATGGGAATTATGACAAAGCAATTGTATACAACGATAACTAAAAACCAGACACAGAAAAAGTTGTTTGCATACAATGGAAAAATTATAAAAATCGATTGTATTGTTTTTAAGAAAAAAAGTTGATTATATACAATAATAACCAAAATAATATTCATTTTATTTTCATGCAATTTACCCTTATATTTAACTACATATGTTTTGTATATAGCTCTTCAATTGGATTCATTATTTTGGTACGTTGACCTTCATAAAACAATTATAGTCTTATAGACCTCAATTTTATGTCCTATGGCAAAAGCTGCTCGAAAGATTACTTGAATAAAAGATATTAGACACATTCATAACTATTAATTTATATAATAATTTTAATTATCAAATCTGGATAATCCATTTTATTAAAAATTGAAATTCAATTTTAATTTTTCATGGTCAGCAAAATTACACACATTGATTCACTTGACCTTTTAACCCATGGAAACTAAATAAGCAATTGTTGTGGTTTCTTGTCTTTGAGAGTAACACTAAAATTTAGGAGCCTCTATGAAAATCTACATTATTGGTAAAACTAATTGAAGAAAATATTAAATATTAACCACGTGTAATGAAGAAGATGAGCTAATAGAAAAAGCTTCGAAGAAAATAAAATTATCATTTTTTAAATCAACTCATGTATCACGCGAATCTAATCTAGCTAACAATATATATATAATATTAATAAAAGAATGACATTCATTAATTTAATTATACAATCTCAACCATTAATTTAGTCAAATTCTAGCCATTTACTTGGTAAAATTAAAACTCAATTTTGAGTTTATATAGAGTTTTTTAAATTCAATTTTAATATTAGATATGATATGAAGTGGTATTTGGATGTATTTTAAAATAAATTTTAGTTATGTAAAATAATTAAAAATGCAAATGAATCACGATTGATATCTAAGAGTGGGGGGAGTGGTTACTCTCATCATACCGTTACATCAGTTTTTTTCTCCCACTACTCAGCCCCGTATTGGTCACTTCCCACCACATAAAATTTTAGAACCCACCTAAAAACTCAACACTAATAAAAGTTAAAAGAAAGAAAAAGAAGTGAAAGAGGAAGAGAAGAGAGAGGAAGTGAAATGGCCTATATGTTTCACCCACCGCCCACCACTCCATACGGTAACCACCCCTAAGACCACCACCACGGTGCCGTGGTGTGGCCAGGCCACGACACGGAGCCTCTACCACACCCTGACCCTATGATTCAATCTGTTTGCTCTAAATGGGTCATTTGTGGGTCTATCATGAGTTTACTTTAAACAAGTCATGGTCAGGGCCGTCTTAAGGGCCGGGCTACCTGGGCAACCTCTCTGGGCCCACAGTTGGAGGGGGCCCATCATCAGAATATACCTTATATATGTGTGTGTGTCATGTGTATTTTTTCTGAAGCCCAGACTAAATAAAAGGGCCCAAAATTTATTTAGGCCCAGCCGCCCAGTTTTGATATGCTTTAGCAGTTCAGCCTTGAGCCCTTGACTACGACCGCCCCTTCGCACCATCGGTCCACCACGTCATTCGATATATCAACGCCGATCGTCGAACATATCTAGGGGAACGAAACATCGAAAACACAAAGGGATCTTTCAGTCTCTCGGCGAATCAGCGATGGAGCAGGCTGCAAACGCAGAAGACGGGGCGTCGCCTTGTCGGGGTTCGCGAATCAGCAAAGCAG
>JAUEJL010091254.1:0-14204 GCA_032274825.1 Drosophyllum lusitanicum
GCAAGTTTTGATATGTAAATATAATCGCCAAATCATAGTGTTTTAATTATGTAATAGTTTAATAGGGTTTGTTTATTCAAAAGTTCCGCTGCGTTGTTTTGAGTTGACAACTATGTAGCAAAACAGGTAAACATTGGATTTACAAACAGACCCACGCAGTTCAAAAACTCAAATTTTCACAGAATTTAATATTGCAAAGGCGGTGTTACAATTTGTGTCTTGTGCACATAGAACCAACAAATATATGGTGAAATCTGGGTGCATCTTAGCCATCCACAACCGCCATCTTTGCCGACCACCACAGGTCATCCTTGCCTTTGTAGCCGACAACTATCATCATCAAAACCACCACCGCAACTGACTGAAATGGATTTTGCCGACCACCATCGCTAGTTGCAAATAGGTTTTAGGGCTCAAAATATGCTTCAATCGGATTTTAGGGTTTGAAATTGCCAATTGCTTCAAATGGATTTTGGGCCGATTTAGGAACAAAACAGATTTTGGAATTAAAGGAACACACCATCGCCGACCTATTCAAAAATCGATTTCCAATAAGGCTTATGCGATCTGTTTTGTGTGTTTTAGATGGGATTTGAAATGAGTTCTTGATTTCTAGATTTGCTGACAAAGATGAGAACCATAGTTTATGCAATCCGAATGTTTTTTTGTTCTTTTCCTTGCAAAAATGATTTCCAGTAGGGTTTATGCGATCTGATTAGGGCTTTGATTTTAGTTTAAGATGTTCTTCAAGTGTTCATCCATAAGAACAAATAATCATTAGACACCGAAAAATAATTTTAAAAAAGTATTAGAAAATAAAAGATGATATGTTACCTGCAAATCAAGTTACAGCTTACGTACAATGTAAGAGTTTTAAAAATTAATTGAATTAATAAGAAGAATTTATTGTGTATAATGATAGCTTAGCAAAAATTTGTTATATTTTGAAGCAGGTTGCCCATACAAATATCATGTTTATCATTTATAAAATATTAAAATATCTTATTTAATCAAATTTTATTAATTTTATCATTTTTAAGAAGATTTATAATTTTTTTAACCAATGTAATAATCGATAAGTTATACAAAAAATACTCATATGTTAACCCCGTTATGGTTTTTGAACAATTTTTTAAACTACAAATCTACACATTACTAGAATAGAAAGTATTATAGAACGTCATCTTTACTTGTAATTTTCCTCTCGGTCAAAGGAGTAATGTTGACTTTTTGGAGGCGCCTCTCCACATCATAACTAGTATCAAAACAACCAAACCAAATCACAAGAGAGCCATACCATGCCCGAAAAAGTTGAAACTAATGGAACCTAAAGAACCAACCCGATTTATGGTTCGGTTCCAAACCCGGCAATAAACAGGATACAAACACGGGTTTTTGTAATATGAAAAACCATGAAAACTAAAAGGGCATTGTTTTGTTACTCCAGAACGATTTTTGACACCCTAATTGATTCACAAGATTCTGTTATAAAAGATAATCTTGATTAAGACAACTTTATACATGGCTAATCTCGCCTATATATCGAAAATCATATGTAATGATCAATATCGTCGATTGCCGGAGAAGAAAGTGGTGGCATAGCTAATAAATCTGTCTCCGTTGGTTGTAAAACATTGCTAACACTCATTTGATTTCCTTTGTTGCCAATTATTGTAGAAGAAACTCTGTCAACAGCTTTTGATGAATTACTGTTGGATGACAAAAACCTGTCCTTTGATCGACTTGTTTGGAGGGTTTTAATTAAAGAACTGTAAACGCCAGTTTCCTTTAATCCTCGCATAATCACCTATCCAAGCAGTAAAATATGATGAAGGAAATAAACAGTTACAAAAAAGAAACCAAAATGAAAGGGCAAAAACAGGGGAATCGGGAAGATTTATAGAGGTGGTAATTTCAACTCGTATACAGGTCGTTGTATTTCACTGACAACTGGTCAAACTGATATTATATAAGCATAAAAAACTTAAGGTAAATATGAAACGGCCAAACAGATAAAGTCGCATGACTACATTCAAATGGTTATGTCCTAAATCACTTCTGTTTAACAGAAATTATAACTTCCATTGAATAGAGACGTACTTTTCAAGATGGTCCACTTTGGTAATTATACTTTTCTATGTGCCAACCGGGTAATTAAAAACTTTTTCAGTAGGCTAATATGATCATTATAGCGTACAAAACCAACTAGGGTCAAAACAGATACTTTAACTACCGGATATCATTACAATTTACATCTTTAAATATTAAACTAGACCAGCCATAACTTTAGTTGGACTATTTTGGTAAGTACATTGCTCTTCTATAGAATTTGTTCTTAATTTAATAATATAGTTTTCATTGTGATATCAATATGATTAATTATGTAAAAAACCTGGAAAAAAAAATGAACAAAAAGGCATTGGCGACCTGTTTGACCAACACATAAAGATTACCCGCTTTGACCTGTGACTGACCCATCCGAAATCACCTCTAGTGAAGGTTGGGAATTGTATTTACCATCGGATCATAAATTCGAGTTAAGATTCCCTCTTTCATGAGTTTCTTATTTAGATCTTTGTCTGACCACATAACATGCTTGCGGTACCTGAGAGTTAGAAGATTGGTCCCTGTCATGAGTTTCTTATTTATAGTCAAAATATATATTAAGACTGGTTATTTACTAGCTTATATGAAGGATTTACTAAATATAACTGAAATAAATGCCTAATTGTCTGTTAATGACTTTAAATATTTAACTTCTTTTTGCTAAGGTTAAAATTATGATATAACTTTTTACAATTTCCACAACAAAACGCCATTTGCTTTGACTTCACAAAGTCAAACAATAACGCCTAAACTAAACTACCAGTTAATCAGATCTTGAAAGATTTTATACAAATTCTTACTTATGCAAATCAAAAACAATTCTTCAAAACACATTTTTGCCAATCATTTGGAGTCTCATCATGACGAGTAGAATTATGAAAGAAATTTTTATTAAAAAATGCTTACCAGTTTATCATCTCTTCCTCTGTTGCACTAGATGCAATTATAAAAGCCTGCATAAAAAGATGCTCTTAACTTAAGAATTAGTTTACAATAGATGATATAAAGTGAGGCAACTAATGAACTAATTTACTATTGTAAAACATTTGTATTCAAGTAAATTGCCAAGATTTTCGGTTGTAAGAAGCATATTGTCTAAAGTACCCTTGAATACTATGACAAAATATATGAACAGCAAGGACTACAATCACTAGCATCAATAATATTATAATATTCAATCATAATAATGGCATTTTGTCTTGTACTTTGCCACAAATTTCAAAACAACCTTATGAAAATTTTCAGTTCATGTGATTAGATTTGGGGAAGTACTATTTGACCTTCAACCAAAGTATATAACTAAGGGAAATTACGCAAATAACCACATCTTGAACCATTATTAACATTTTAACCAATCCAAACAAAATTGCACACAATAGACACTAATTTTGCAAAAAAAAAACATTTTGTGAAATAATCACCATTACACAAAAAAAGAAAACTGACAAAGAAAATTGAATAAAAAATAAATTTACAAAAGATGTCAATTTCACAAATTTTTTGTCTTTTTAGTGTTTTTTGTGAAATCGTTTTTTTGCTATTATTTTTGTCTTGTAAGCTATCATGCAGAATGGTGATATTTTGCACAAAAAAAAAAAGTGCCAAAATGGTGGCTACTTGGTGAAAAAATGTTTGGATCACCGGATGTGACATAGTGACTATATACGTAATTTTCCCTATAATTAACTATAAAAGAAGAAAGATGAGAAAACAGAAGCAGTAATAGTCACAGCTCTGTCAAATTTCAAAAAGAAGCATTTTTCAACCTCTTCTTTTGTAGGCTTGCAGCCACATCTATCACGTCTTGATGTCAAATCCGAAAACTTGGTGTATGTGTAATGTAAAACAGCAGCCTCAGATAATTCACCAATGCTAAATACGAAAATGTAAGAAAATAGTAGTAATGATCAACAAATGAAAACAAGGAAATGTTCATACTTTGGAGTTTTCATATAATTGTGCCATCTGTGTGCACCGTTAGGACGCAAATACTGTTGGACACGAGCAGCCGATTTCCCATTTGCGTATGTCAAAAAGTAGTTTGGATTGCCATGAATTGATTCTCTGTAATTGCGAAAATATGTCTCCTCCATAAGGTGGTCAAAATTCTTTTTAAACATGGAGACCTGTGGAGATGTATACATGATTATGTATGATAGATGTAGGCTAAATACTTCACTGTATTTCACGTGTCCTATTTTCACTTGATTTTATAGGCAAATGTCATAAAATAGCAACGTACTCATATAATCCAGATATTTGTTACTAATATTAGAAGATATGTATTATTTTATAGATAGATTGATACATAGCCGTTTTATTTTTATTTTTATGAATAGCAGAAAAAACGCACACTCTAACCTATTCCTAAATCTACACCTTATGTCCATAGCAGGACAAGAACCCATAACCATGCTAACACCTTTCCAACACCTTGGTACCGCTAGGCTACAAGCCTTTTGGTAGTCGTTTTATTAATATCTTTATTATATTATTTTGTTATTTTCTTTTGGGTGTCCACGTTACTGATATGAATCAAACCGGAAATCAGAAAGAAAAGATAAAAAGATAAAATAATCGACTTTCGAGAGGTCGATCGGCTCTCCTATAGTTTACTTTCGAGAGGTAAACCAACACTCCAATGATATAAGAACCACCAATAATTTTTGCATAATAAAATTACAACCCTAAAGCACCTATTTATAATCAAAGATAATAATCCATTCCTAATATAAGTCTAACTCCTAATCTTTATCTAAAAATAATTCCTATCTAATTATATCAACTAATTAATAAAAGATACAAACTTCTATATAAAATAGTGGACCATATCAGTTACCAAGTGTCTAGGTCGTGTTTGAGTTGTCGCCTTGTCGGTTATTTTATTTCATAACAGATAAGTAAAGGGAGTCTCAATGTATGTAGTATGATTTGGATGAATGAGAGATTGACCACCAGAGCTGTTCTGTGGTAAAGAGTGTTTACATACCATTGTTATCTGTGTGTTTACATATCACTGTTATCATAGATTTGTTAGTCAGCATTTCTTATTTAGATAGGATTTATTTAGAAAAGGATTAGGAGTTAGAGTTAATTTAGGATTAGATTACTCTCATTCATTATAAATAGGTCTTAGGGCAAGAAGATTGACCTCTTAAGTCGATTATTATCTTTTCATCTTTTCCTTTCGATTTCCAATTTCAGAGCATCAATTCTGGGCGCGCGTGCACACACACACACACACAAAACTCCTAGTACCGTTTGCACATACTGTTCCGATGCACTGTTCATCTTATGGCACTGTTCACAACGGTACTGTTCATTGAAAACAAGGGGGAGCGCCCTGAGGATGACTAATGTTACTGATTGGTAGGCTTTTAGGGCTGAATCAGCCTGTAAACACGAAGAGCTTGTGAATTTGTTAAAAAAGATATGGTTCTTGAAGGGTTGGCTGAAGGAATTTGAAGAATGGGAAAAGTGGCATGATCTTAAAAGAGCTCGGGAAGCATATGAAAAGGAAAGGAGAGATGAACATGAAAAAAAGATGAAGGTGGTGGAGAATGTTGAAGACAATCAAGAAAACGAGAGAAAAATGCGGAGAAAGAAGGGAGTAGAAGAGAAGAATAAACATCAAGAAGTTCGTTGCCTCGGGGTTAAACCAAAGCCACAACAACAAAATAAAGTGGTGAAAGAGATGGTATTTTGGAAGAAGTTTGTGATTGCATCAAACCGAACTAGAAAAGATGGTGATTGTGGCACACTAGGAGGTGTCTATGGTCATTCTTGGGCCAACTAGAAAACACAAGCAGACAAGAAATTTGACCATAAAGTTGGATGTATTAATATGTATGATTTGGGTCCTTCGTATTGAACCACAAAGAGTGACTTGGGATCTCGGAATCAAGAAAGTGTGATGCAACACCTTGAAGAGAAGGTGTTTTTGGGGGGCTGGAGTAATGATATAATCTGGATATTTGTTACTAATATTAGAAGACGTATTATTTCGTAGATAAGACTTGTTAGTTAGCATTTATTATTTAGAGAGGAGTTATTTTAGATAAGGATTAGGAGTTAGAGTTAATTTAGGATTAGATTACTCTCATTTATATAAATAGGTCTTTAGGGTTGTAAATTTATTATACAAAAGTTGGGTGTGTGATTTCAATATCATTGTAGTGTTGGTTTACCTCTCGAAAGTAAACTGTGGGAGAGATGATCGACCTCTCGGAAGTCGATTTTTCTATATTATCATCTTTTCCTTTCGATTGCTAATTTGATTTGTATCACGTACTTTGAGTTGATGTGCTAATTTGGTAATGATGACCTGGCTGAACATGTTAAACTCTACTTTAATGTCATTAAAAAGCAATATACTTTGCTAACTAGTTCATTTTGGTACTTATACTCCTTTCAAACCAATTTAGTAATTATAAGATGCATTTTGTAACAATAATAAAAATAGTAGCAAAAACACTCACAGTAGTATAACAACATGCTATTATTATAATTGTCATATTTATTACTATTATAACATAATCAATTTTGTAAATTACCAAAGTGGATAAGAAGAAAAGTATAATTACCAAAACAAAGGTTGCTATTCGGTGACATCAGACTATCAGAGTTTAAATTTAACTGGTTCAGCAGATCATCATTATCAAATTAACACTTCAACTCAAAGTATAGTTATCAAATAGAGCAAAGAGAAAAATACGTTCTTGTTTTATGACATTAGCCCTTATTTTATTTACCACTTTATTCATTCTGATTTGAAGAGAATTTTTCACAAAGTAAATAGTAAGAAAGCATTCATTCAGATTAAAACAATTACCTCAATGAAAGGATCCTGTATGTCATCTCTTTCAACACAGCTCTCCTGAACCAATGAGAGGAAGATTAGGGGCAGGACTATAGTGAATATCACTAGTATAAAATGCTTAAATGCTTATCATTTAAAAAAATAGAAACAAGTGCCCAAAAGGCATCTCAAAACTTACATAATTTGGAAATACAACCATATCAACATTTTCAGGTACATCTGATAAAAGTTGTCTGAGAGAGTACTCACGAGTGCCCGCTGGATAAATTAACTCATCGGTGTCCAGATGAAGAATCCACTCCATATGAGCTTCCTTGAAATCAACAAACATCAAGAATTTCATAGAATCTTGTTTAAAATAGATTCATGAATAAGTTTTGAGAAAGAATAAAAGATTATATCCTTGCCATGACAATAGCCATTTCCATATTAAGATATTGCTTGTCAAATAATTCATAATTACATAATTTGTAGAAGTAGCTTGACATAAAAGTCTCATTCCACATTCGGCTGAAGATTCAAAATTGGATTTGTCGGAATTGTGAAGTAAAATTTGAAAAATGAAGAAAGAAAAAAAGCAGAAACTTCAATGAAATAGTAGTTGTATAAAATTTAAAAAAAGAAAGTGACCCAACCTCTTAGCTTGTTCTTCCTCAAGTTCTTTTGTCCTACGTACCAGCTTCACCTTCTGCAATATAGTGGATATAAAAATCAGCTTTTACAATATGATATAGTGGGAGACAATCTTTGAAAGTTAAGGACTGCAATTATTAATAAATAGAGAGAGAGACTCACAGGAATGGACTCTAGAACTTTAGTTACACCTGGGGTTGCGGCTTTTCCTTCGACAAACAAGAAGAAGTTTGTAACACCGATAACTTTATGATAATAAATCCATGGTAATATTTGCTCTAACCCAGCAGAAGTGCTTGTAGTAATGCATATCTCATATCTGCCATTCAACAAATTACAAATCACTGAAGCTCAACAAACATACTTTCATATTTTATTATCCCAGTAATATTGTATTTTGTCGAGGATAATCTTATTTGCAGCTACCACAAAAATTAGCGCGTTCTAAATTCAATAAAGCAAGGATTTAAAAATTCGGTTGAGCTTTTGCTGTAAATATCAGAATTTGAGTAAATTTAGTCACTTTTGAAGAACTAACCATTTTAAAATAAATGAAGAAAGAACTTGTTTTCACCATGGCGTCATCATGCATGACAAAAATTACTAGCATGAAATTGCTAAACACATGCTTTTGTAGCTTAAACCTCATCAGCCAATCACATGAAGGGTAAGCAACTGTCACTTCAGCTTTCAAAAAACATATATACCAAATAGATACTTCTCCAAAAGGGACTTGTTTCAGGTTTATATACGAGTCCCACCCTCTTTATTCACTTGTTAGAAATATATATTGAAAACTAACTCATTTGTTATAATGTAATAAATTAAATTTCACCTTTTATTAATAAACGATAATTTGATTACTAAAAGAATTACAAGTTATCAAAAATAAGTAAGGTCATTAAGAGAAAAATCGTTTTCACAAATACAGTTCAGTTCCGCAAGAAAAAAATAAATAAAGAAGCCAGATATTGAATACATTTAGATAATGAAAAAAACAGATAAACTACAAATACAATATAATTAATTCCCATTTATTAAAAAACCCATTTTCAAGATCCAAAAAAATATGTAGTTTTGCTTTCTTCATTCTTAAAAAAGGAAACCTTTTTCCATGCAATGTGGCTTTTAAAAAGGAAAACATTTTTTTCCAAAACGTCACTGTCACCGTCTTAACTTAATTTCCATTAAAAGGTGATCCAGCTTATTCGAGTCTATAGTTGAATGAAACCTCCATTTGATACCATTACATTCCAAGGACACTGAAGAATTAGACAACCCTAAATATTGGGCACTAAATTGTATGTAGGAATGAAACCATAAGGAATTCCACAAAAAAATCAATTCAGTTTTCCAAACGACAACCGAGAATTTCATCAATTTTCCAAATCCACAAGATAATCAATACATACCAACTATTAATACCTTAGGTTTTAAATCGGGCTTGTACTTGAATCTGAAACCTCTAAAATAAGGAAAGGAAATGGACCTGCTTTGGCCCAAAATATCCACACAATTGAAGGAAGTGGTGGTATCCATATATTCAAGGTGATTTAGAGAAGGCCATTTGAAGGTTTGGTCACCAAATTCATATTTCCATTGGAGGATGAATGCAAATGCTGCTAGAGAGAGGGGGAGGAGTGAGAGTAAGAGGAATAATAATGAAGAAGGACTGAGTTTGATAGATGAATAAAGACCTGCCATTGATGATCAGAAATGGTGTGTGTGTGTGTGTGTGTTTTTATTGGGGTAATTGTAAAGCCTTCATGGCGTGTTTCAGTAATCATCTTTGTTGGAAGGAGATTATAAAGATTTTCATAATGGTCTTCACATGAGAGCCTTTATATATTTGATGAGTTGGCGTAAAATCTTCTTTTTTTCTCAAATTAATTTTACTTTTATAATTCTATGTTTATACCTCCCTACCAAAACAACTGTTGATAAATCTATTTTTAGTGAGTTACAACTTTCATCCCTCAGACTATTCTTTAATCTGAAATTTAAAATGCATAGTTTCATTTAGAGTAGCCATGTCTTAAAGTTTTAGTCCACCAAAGATCACTAGGTGAGAGGCATTTTTAATGCACTCAATAACTTCATTCTCAACCTCTTTTATTCTCCATATCTAAGCTTGAAAGTTTGAATTTCTCTAGACCAGAATTCAAAATTTAAAGACTCCATAAACAAATTTCAAATTTGCTAAAGTGGAACAAATTAAAAGTGACTAATTTTATCCAAAACTAAAACCATTTCTATTCCAAATTCTCCATGTGACTCCATACCGCCCACTCACACCTTGCATCCACCTCCATGTGACTCCCTCCCCACTCGCATTTCCATGTGAGTCCTTCTCCTCCCGTTCACATCTCATGTGACTCTCACTCCTCGGCACACTATGCATAAACCTCCAAATTACTTTAATTCCCTTTTTATTTTCAAACACAAGGTTGATAAGGTTGACTAGTCAACATTGTACGCGTGCCTCACTTGAGAAACCATTTAAAACCAGGAGAAGGCTTCCATATTCCATCATGGATCTTCGAAACAAGTTTCTTCTAATCCTACTACTAACAAAGCGTAACCGGGTGCATCATTTTACTTGGTTTTTCTGCATTCTCATCAATCTGGATTATTGATTCTTCAAGTCTCAGTCATCAAATGACTTGAAATAAAGATCATATAACTATTCTTTAACACCAATATAACCATAACCTACCTAATGGATTTTCATGTCCAGTTATAGGCATAGGATTTAGAGTCAAATAAAAATTTATCCAAATTATATAAAAGGGGGTTATATATGTCTGCTGTACAAAAGAAGGGTATATATGGCCATTTTCAAAAACTTTAGGGTTCATGTGGACTTGCAAAAATATGTGAATGGGCAACCCTTCTTTCATTGTTTCCACTCTAAGAACCAATCATCTATTTATTATAACTGCCACCCATTTATACCATAAGCATTGAACCACCACCATTCACTTTCACCATCAATGACCACTGCCGCATATAAATGACCACCTATCAACAACCCCCATCATCACCACATAACCACCACCAAAAAAACAAATGAAAGATACAAACAGGTAGATTTGTCACAAATGTTAACCACAAAACTCTAAAACAAACTTGTGATAAGATGGAAAGCTTGACCCAAAGAAATTGCAAAAGGGAATTGGTACTAATCGAGTAAGTGGTCACCCACCCAACTCAGCTTTAAACCTGTTTTTAGATATCTAACCCTATTTCAACCCACCCATTTTGAACCTAACTCATTTCGGCCCTTTTAAAACAAGCCTAGCCCAAACCCCTCTCCCATTCCCTGTTATGCCAGATAGCTCCAATAGCGACCTAATGAACCAAAAGGTATCATATGTTCTTTGTGACCCACTTTCCATGCAGTCTTATATTAGTAAGACAAACTACTGTAAACTTTCTTCCCATAAATAAGGTATTATTACATTTTTAAGAGAACTATTTCCTGCCAATCTTGATAACTGGAAATCATAAAACAAAGTCTATTTTACACATTTGAACAAGTATTTTATATTAAGAAGAAAAGAGTTATAATAATATTTTATCTGAGATAGATTTATAGTGTTATTCATTTTTCTCTGTTCCTTATTCTTCCTTGTTTTCTTTATTATTAATTGTTTATTGTTTGTAGATGTGCTGCAAAACTGGTTATTAGAACTTGAATGACAAGGCAATAGTAGATATATGAATGAGAGAGAATTATACTAAAAGAACTTATGACTTTATCGTATTGATAGCCTACGAGAAGACTTTATTTTTAATTTTGTACAATTTTCTGGGCGGGGTTTGGAGGACGGATTAAAGAGAGTACATCTATAACTCCGAACAAAAGGATTAACTGAAAAAGCCTATACATGAAGGGTATAATCGTAAATTTCAAGTTTTGTATAAGAATATATCAACAAGAATCATTTATAACAAGTAATATCCACTCAGAACCCCACCAGAGAAATAACGCTTCAACTGATAATTTGCAGGGAAAGGATAAGTAGCTATAACTAAAAGTACAGAGAAAAAGAATAATAACCTCTTGTATGGTGTTCTTAGAGAACTAGGACCGTTTGGCATCATCACCTTACCTCAGATTCACTTGAACCAGAACTCAAAATGATAAAAGATAATATATCCTGTTCATGATTCACAAAATTGATCTGCATAAAAAAGAAGAAAAAACAGTCAGTCAGTCAATCATCAATCTCTAGTCTAAGCTCACGGTTTTGATTGGTTAAATGAATTACAGTTCTTTACTTGGATTTTGCTACATTTACAAAAGACCAGGAACAACTAATATCCGGTAGTTCATTTGAAGGACTTATTTGTTCTCCGCGAGTATGCGACATCACAATGGGATACATTATGTAAATTTCCCTGGAGCATCTGTAACAAGAGTATACATATAACACAGCGATTTCCATCATGATAGTTTTAAAAGCAATAAATAATGAAACTATTTGATTATCATTAGTAACATAAACCGGAAAACATATCATATAAATAATCCTCATTTTCATTAACAATAAGATGATGATAGATAAGTTCTATATGGACTTTACAGAAGATGATATATAAGTTCTATCAACAGAAATCTCATATGATAGCAGCCCTCCTCTATCTAAGCTAATGCACATTAACATACATTACATTTTTAAATTTGCAAATGAGAATGTGGAAAGCAAGAAGTACCAGAAGCCTAAGCTCCTAAAATTGAAAACCAGCATCAGCAGAAATCTCATATGTCAGCAGCCCTCCTCTATCACCAGCCAAAATTGTCATGGGGATCTGGTTCATGAAGAAGCCAAGCTGGTTAGCAATTAAATATAAATGGAGCTAATTTAAGATCAATAATTTCAAATCAAATAGATCTTGATAACCATCAATTCTTTCATCTCCTCCGAGTCTCCACTTATGGACCCTAATTCAATCCTGAAACGTAGTTCTTCACTCTTCTTCTGCTCAATCTCCAATGAGTTTTCGCTTCTTCTTCGTATATAGAAATACATATGGAGCTGTGTGTCGTAAATCAAAATCTCCAACGAAAGACCTAGCAGCAGACACTTCAAATGCTATCGTCTAACTGATGTACGATTGCAAGTGCCAAACTGCCAATACATTGCCCCAATTCGCGAAATGATTTTTATATTAAAAAACATGTTTGGATTCGTTATTTTATCCCGTTTTTATTTTCCGCTATTTGTTATTTCAAATAATATAACATTTAACATATTTTAACATAAAAATAACAAAAATGTAATAATAGATTTAAGACCCAAATAAATAAAACATAAAAACATTCCCATCAAAAAGGTCATCTTGAAAATAATATTGTGTACTATGAGAACCGGAATTCTTTTTATTTGACATATAAATGAATAATATTATTTATAGGGCAAAATACATGAAAATATAAAAAACTTTGCTAATATTATCATTGTATGTAATTAACTTTATTTGTATCTAAAAATACATATAACTTACAAATTTGGTTCACTGTATACAATTGGTAACCGGATTACCGGTTACTGATTGTATACAATGAACCAAATTTGAAAATTTTTTGTATTTTTAGGTACCAAAGTTCTTTTATTTTTTATCAGGTTACCGGTAAGTTACTTGTTATAGGTAACTTGAAATGTTGCAAATTTCTTAATGTATTATGATACTCATTTTGCTTGAATAAAAACATACGAGAAAGTGTAAAAAATAATTTTTAATATTGGTCCAAATATGACCGGTTTTGAAATCGGCCCGAAATAATACCGAACTTTGCTATATTGAGAGCCTGAAAACGAAACTGACAAAGCAATCTAGTTCATTTTGGTTCGTTCATTGGGGTCATCGGGCTTTTTGGGTTTTGGTGCGAATCTGCTCAGCCCTACATATCAAAATCTTTTTTTCCTTCATTTGTTGTCTCTATAAGACTAATCAATTATTTGCATTGCATTCACAGTATGGGTGTGGGAAGCTTGCGGAGAGCCTACATGACACATGATCACCTCGCGCAATAACACCATCCCCAAAACTCCCCGCTCAACCATAGAAGCTCCGCTTAGTGAAGGCCTGCGATGAGTCTTCAACGATAAAAAAAGAAGTCATTTTGTACGGCTAAATTTCTATTCCCTTCATAATCCCTTATAAATATCACCGTAATGTACCTTACCTTATTTTAGTCACCCACTTTACATCTCTCGTTCTTTCGTCTTCTTCGCTTATACAATTTCTTTTGATCTTCTTCTAAATTATATGTTTTTAAAATGAATCCCAACTTCACTACACCATCTTCTTCTCATAACAAAACTTGTCTAACGAGTCAAACATTTCATCATCTAACTCATTCCAACTCGATTATACCCCAGTACTATACACACTCCATCCTGTATTTTCATCACTCTATTAGATCGTTTCCAAATCAATCGCCTTACTTCAACTACCTCCCATCCCCAAAACCAATTTACTATCCCAACCGGATATAATGTGTAACACCGCTTCTGAATTCAGTTACTTTAACGACAAATCAAGTTTTAGCAGCGGAAATTTTTTTCTTTTTAAAACAACTAACTGTTATTTACATTAACAACTTCTCAAAACAACGTTGGTGTTACCAAGTACAGGA
>JAUEJL010091265.1:0-14203 GCA_032274825.1 Drosophyllum lusitanicum
GCCATGTTCTCAATGTTCGGGTTCTTTGTTCAAGCCATTGTGACCGGAAAGGGACCATTGGAGAACTTGGCTGACCATCTTTCTGACCCAGTTGCAAACAATGCTTGGTCCTATGCTACAAACTTTGTCCCTGGAAAGTAAGTTAATGTTGTAGATATGTTTATGAGAGCAGAGGTTGTGTAAATGAAATTATGCAAGATGTTTGTGAATTATATGAAAATATATATGATTATTTTTGAGAAAATTTGCTTGTTCACCAGAGTGCAGACAGGTTTTAGCAGAGATAAGATTTAACTGCACTATCTTTATTTTCTGCATACACTATTAGGCATCATTTAGAACAACATTTTTGTAACATTCTCTCATCTTTATTTGTTTTTCAATCACAAAAGCTTTGTATTGTTTTAATAATTATGTTCCGAAATTTAGAAATTTTGCAAAAGCAGTTAAGGACCGCGAATTATATATACCAATTGGAATAAGCTAAAACGAACAGAATGCAACCTGGGGTGCAGCAGAAAATAAAGTTTCTGATACAATATATCCTCATGAAAATATTTTTTGTATAGCAAACCCAGAAACAAGATTAAAGACAAACTTGTATGTCTATTGCAATTTGATACAGGTGATGTAATGTTGCATTACATCAACTTTTTTGTATAGCAAACCCAGAAACAAGATTAAACACAAACTTGTATGTCTATTGCAATTTGATACAGTTGATGTAATGTTGCATTAGTGTGTGATATATTGTTATTTCAACCTGGTAATTAAGTTGTTATTTTCAAGTGAGGTTTCAACTTTGTATCACCGGAGATAGTGGTGCATTTTGGGTGTTTGTACATGCTACTGAAAGGTAGAGTACTTTTAAATATGGTGAAAAAGAACTAACCAAGGATTACATATTCATTATTCCAAGTGTTTAAGGTGAAAATGATTTCAAAATAACGATTGAAGATAAACAGTTAACATAAAGTTTGTTTAGTGATTTTTAGCTTCTTGGTGTGATAATCATGTGGTCTGATATATCACTTACAACAATGTAGTTTTCAAGCATTTACAATTAAGGATATGGTAATCAAAAGCCCTCAGTGACTCAAGAAAAGCACCGGTTGCCTCAACCAGCAAGTCATATCCGGATGACACATCAATGGTTGCCTCTTCGAAGGCTCAAGACATTCTCCCGGTTGAGAAAGTTAACCCAATTTCCTCCTTCTTAGAATCTTTAACCATAAAAAGTCTCCGAAAGTTTACCCTTCCCAAACTCCCATTGTGGACGATCCATTTCATAAAGACAAAGATCCTAATTCCGAAAATGAGTTAGAAACCTTATTTATGATGGATACAGAAACTACCGCTCCAATTGATCCAGATGATGCTTATTCATAAACTACTCCTCAAAGGCGAAAAAAAAATCCCAAGTCAGATACTAAACACCAATTCACCTTTGATGATATTCCACCATCAAAATGGCGAGACAGAAGCGTGGAAATGTTAACATGAAGTTCGACTTAGTCTATAGCATTGACATGGTGATTAAAAGGTTCATCACAAGAGATCAAGGTTGATTACAACATTGGTATCTAAGTCTTGGAGAGTATAGACAATTACAGATACTACACTGTCAATCTCCTAAAGAATTTATCCACAGGATCTATTTTGAATTCATTGGTAATCTACCGAATACACAACCTAGGCCCATGAAGAATTCTTGAAAATGAAGTGCTGCTCTTTCTAGAAAAAAGATCTCGAGAAGCACTATGATCAAATGTCAAAAAGGTTCTATTGCCTTCAAGGTATTGATGATGTGAATCTCAAGCAAGTCTTTCTAAACTCTTTTTCAGAGTCACTTGCTAACGAAACATATAGAGCCTAAGAGACAAAGAACAAAAAAGTCGCTCATGCTTCAGATGATACTCGGTGCAGTTACCAAGTTTTGTAACCAGAAAAAATTCCTTATGGAATTTGAAAGAACCGGTAAACAGCTTGGCCTAGCATGTGATGAGAGAAATTTGAAGATTAAGTGCAAAGATTAGTCACACTGTGACTGTTCAACCTCGAAGAAGTCCCATTTCAAAAAATTCCGTCATACAAGTAATAGTCATTCCTCAAGAAGAAAGAAAAAAAATTTCACATCGCCTAGTAAGAAAAAATGGAAGTTTATCGAGAAGAAGCCAAGACGAGGAAGAAATTCAGACAGGTGTTACATGTGTAACAAAAAGGGACACTTCGCGAAAGATTGCAAAGATAGAAGAAAGTCATAGGCGTTAATCCAGACACTCAACCAGATTGAACTAGTTGATATCTCTGATCTTGAATCTCTCTACTCGCTCCATGACGAATGGGATGATAAAGCATTATGTTCAGTCACATAATCAGAAGAATCATCATCATGAAGATTATGAGTCAGAGTCTGATAACTCATTCGAAGGTCATTCTAATATAGAGATATTAATGTTCAGTCACATAGTGGAGAACTACAACGAGCAGATATACTGACAAAAGCATTGCCAAGACTAAAGTTTACTACTATGAGGCAGATGCTTGGAGTTCAAGATTTACAACACAGCAACCATCAAGATTAAGGGGGAGAATGTGAACAAGTAATCCCGATCTAGGGTTAGATTAGTTAGCCACCAACCGCCACGGTGACGGTAACCGCCGACGGCCGTCAAATGGCCGGAAAACCGCCATAAACACCGGCTATATATATGTGATTGATGTAAAGAACAAAGTAATGTAAACACGTATATTTCAGATCTATAAACAAAACCTTTACATTCATACTCTTGATTTCGTATTTCGATCCAACAAAGAGGCAACAAGAGGCAACAGTTGGCGGTCATGGCGGTGCTTGAGGGTGGCGGCTCTGATGGCGTCCCTAGAGGGTGGCGGCTCCGATGGCGTCCTTAGAGGGTGGTGGCTGTGGTATCAGCGGTGGTGGTCCTCCCCGATGATGGTGTCGTCTCTGGGAGAGTTGTTTATCATTTCCGACTAACCAAAGGTCGACGTCGTCGCACCTAAAACAGCCGCCGCCGCCATATAATTAGTTTACATATATGCAGATGGAGATATTAAGATATCAAGGTGAAGATCGAGATGGAAAGGATGTGTTATATACCAATTGGAAGGTTAGTTGGAAGTGGTTACAAGTTAGTTGCAGGTTATATAAAAGATAGTATTGGTTGTAAGACAAAGGCAATTCAGTCACAGTTGTATTTTCTCCTCTGTAATTCTGTCTAATACAATAAACCTACAGCTTCATACTTTCAATTCTCGAGGATTCTGAGTATTAAGTTCCAATTCTCAATCAATTTCTGAATTGGTATATTACAGGATGAAGTTGCCGTCATTATGAAAATGGAAAAAGATAATCGGTGGTATTTGGTAGATCTTGGAAAAGATAATGGAGACATTGAGATGGACCGATGATATATTTCAAATTTAGGAATTGGGATACTGCAATTTGGGGGAGGGTAACTTTAATTAGGGTTGGGTTAGAATTTCAAGCTAAATTACTTTCATGCCCTTGTATGGCTTTTATATATCACATTTGATTTTATTTTAATTAACAAAATGCCATTTATTATTTTAGTCATTGATTAAATCATCTAATTGACCAAAATACTTCTCGCAGTTTTCGTAAAAAAAGTATTTTTCGCATGAACCACCCTTTACACTGTGTTATTTAGGCTGTGCTACGCAAAGCCCACGATGCTTTACGTTGATTCACGAAGGATGAATGCATGATTTTGTAAGAGCGATTTGGAAAGTATGATGTTTGTAGTTTAATATATGTGTATAATAAACCCAAATACATAATATGACTAACCCAAGATGATGCTAAATTTTCATGGGTATCGGTAAGGCAAACCTTCTTCCGTAAATGATGTAATTCTATGAATGTTGGTGCTTAAAGCTGTTTTTTCCCATGAACTTGATAAATGCCAATATAAGGATTTTTAGAGTAATGTATGCACTTTCAAGCCAACAATTCAATTACCTATCCTTAAATGAATCTTTAATTAGAGTAAAAGGTTGATTTAGACTTTTGTTTTTGTTGGAAACAAAGGTTTGATTTTGTTGAGGCTAACTTAACCCTGACTATTAGATTATGAAATAAACTTGTTTGATATAATATTTTCAAAGTAAACCTGTAGCTATTTCTACTTTGTTGACTATTGTGTTGTAGTAGTATTGTCTTTCATTCCATACGCAACCATCAAAGAATGTTGCTAATATATATTATTTACATCCCTTATAGTGTAAGCCTTATGCAAGGATAATATTTTAGCTCTTCAAATGGTTCATAAGACTTTTTAGAACACTCCAGTTCTATGTCAATATTTTTTTAAATCCAAGCTGTTTAGTTTGATTATTGAGTATATATGTAAGCTTATTTTAACCTAATCATGTGAGAATGTACCAACCTGTGCTCTATGCAAAATGGAATTTTGTAAGAAATTGTGGCCACTCTACTACATACACCTACCACCACTTTCTCACCGAATCTACTAATCCCTTTTAATCCGTGATGCCAACAATTAAACATTATTGCCTCAGAAATTATCAACCTAAACGGCCAAACCTATCTCTTTATAAATTTTTTCATCTTTTGTACTACTGCTAGCATACTCGGTCGGTTTTTACTTAATTTTTATATTTTAATTAATATACTATTTATAGGATTCAGACACCCAATTGTTTGTTAACGCGTTATACCTTAAATAGATGGTTTTTCAAGTCTGAATTTGCCAAAGGTGAAACCAAAACGGTTACCAAAGTCATGGGAAAAACGCAAAACCAAGAAGGAGATGAATTGAAATAGGTGGAAGTAATTTAAACCGCAGTCAATCAGAGAATGGAATTGTTACCCGTAAAACAACAAGTTGTGGAACCAACGGATCCCAATGCCAATCCCTTCGATGGTAGCAGATGAAGAGAGCGGCTATTGGAGGATTATAGGCTAGATTGTGATAACCAATCAACTAACAAGTTGATGTCTATAGAAGAGTGGTCGATTCACAGGCCTCTCTAGAAGAGGGTTGCAACCAACGTCCAAAAGAGGAAGTGGTGGTGGGGCGAATTTTTTGCTGCCGGTCGTGGGGAGAAGCAGGCAGAAGTGATGGAGGTTGGAGAAAAGTAGGCTAGAAAGACTTCTAGTCAAACCATAAATAGTTTGAAATTATTTAGACCACAGGTGTCGGTCAATGAAGATATGAGGTGATTTTATATTATAGGTATATCCGTATATATATATATATACCCACGATATTTTATGTTGACAATACTAAATATATGACAATTGTAGTCTAATATAGACACAATACTAAAGTCATGAAACTCATAGGTTTACTACTGATTTTATAAAATTACAAACCCAAATTGATAACATGACCCTGATACTGCAACATTTATCATCCGATTAAGATTAAACTTTAACTAAAGTGAGGGTTAAGTAATACAGCTTGTTAGACTAATATTAATCTCACTCGTGATGGATTAATAAATCATATATAAATAAGATTTAAACTTACAAATTCATCTGCTTGTTGGAGTTAGAGAGATGTAAATGAAATGATATTTTCCATGTATGGCGTATATAGAATACCTTTAAACATAAACTTACAATGTTGTGTGGTTCCTTTGAGCTCTAAAGCTTTAAATTTCTTTATCTTCTAAATGAAATTGGAAGCAATCTAGGTTGGTCATTTTCTACGGTTCAAAAAAAGTTGGTCATTATGTAATATGATCACTGAAACACTAAATCATAGTCAAACTTTAGAAGTTTTTATTGTGAGTATTGAACATTTAATTTGTCGATATTGTATGTATTAAACTTTCTATTGTATGTACTAAACTTATAAATTTTTTCCTTTTTTGTGTATCTGATATCGCCAAATTTAGATATATATTTTAAGCGATATCTGATTTATTTTAGCATGTTATTGTTCGTAAATAAGTAAAAGATACTTAATTATCTTCATTTATTGAATTTTAGGTCAAAAAAGCGGATGATGAAAAGTTTTGAGCAAAAACCGGAATTTCTACTCTTCGAGGAGGAAGCTCCGAAATCAGAAAAGGAGGTAACCACGGAATTGAGTGAGGAGTTGTAGTTGCATTATGGAATCCCTTTGGCGCCGGGAATTGTATGGGGTACTTCGAGTGCGGAGAAGGATCATGCGGATAACTTAGACAACATCGGGAGCCCGTTGGAGTCTTTGCTTGAGTCACAATCGAGTTCACAATCATTGGAAGGATCCAAGATTCAGAACACGAGAGAGATGTTTGTGGGGACTTGGAAGGTGCAGTGGAACGCAGCACTAGCAACACCATTCGGAATAGGTAACAAATATACATTGTCCATTACGTATAAATATTATCACCCGCACTTGATTGCAAGTGTGGGGTCATTCATTCAAATTCACAATAAATAAAATCGGAGTCAAGCTAGAGACTCATACAAAAACAAGCGCTTTTCGGGAGGCAACTAGTGTTTAGTTTAGGTTTTCCCTTCTTTTTTTTTGTATTTCATTCCCTTTATGTTCAACTTTGTTGGTGTGTTGTCTAGAAACCCTCACGAGACTACAACTCGTCCACTCGAGCTACTGAGGGGTTTAAAGGCTTGTTGCATACGCTAAATGCAACCGTGATTCCTACAAAAGTGAGTTAGGTTTGTTTCTTTTTGTTTTTGTTTTAGGGAATTCTAGCCTAGATAATTCTTCATATATGCTTATGGAATTCTTCATATAAAATCTTGTTTAGACATTCCCATCCTTTGATGTATATATATTTCTATGTGTCTCACGATTTGCTCTGAGTGGTTTATATTTCAGCTATGGCTTTTAATTTATGGAGTACGCGTATATGCTGAAATCTATGTGCTCTGTTCGCCTAATAATACCGAGGGAGTTTTTCTAACCTTTTTCTACCTTGTTATATCTTTATTTTGTGTACAATGGGAAAATTGTACATTTTTTGTGTGGGATAGGAGGTTAGAAAGATATTTTCTCGCTTGAAATTTATTTGTCCTCATGTTAAGTTATTATTTTATTTGGACGTTAAATTTAAAATTTTTGATATCATTCGAGTAAATGTTAGATATTAATTAAAAATGTCAAATTGTTTGATTAATAAATAAATTCATAGGGTATGTGTAGCTTTTATGTATAGTGTTTGTGGCTTTTCGCCATTCCTTAAAAATTTCTATTTATAGTAACCAAACTTTAATTTTTGAATTGCTGTAATAATTAAAAGGTTAAGCCTTCTTTGAGTCTAAGATTGACAAAAATAGACTGAGTATGAATTTTCAATTTTTCTAACATATGCGAAAAAAGAAAGAAAAAGCCAATGTGCAAAAAAAAATAGAAAAAACTAAAAAAACTACAAAAGATATATAAGTCAATCGGTGGCCTTTGGAACTCGAATTAGTTTGAGAGGTGTTCTACACCTAATCACCTAAAGTCAATTGGCTTGGGATCGGTTGAGTTGAATATTCGCTACATGGGTTCCATCGAAAGTCGTGAACTTATAAAAAGAGCTGAAAAGATCAAAATCATATGTGAAATTAAATTGGAAAATTTGCAATAAGTCTTGAGGTTGGAGGATTCCTAAGAGGTAAATTAACCGCAATAATAATAAATGCAACTCAGAAATTAGGGATTGGTTATGTATAAATAGAAAGAGTATTAGGAAGGTTGAAAAGTTAATGAAGATTATTACATGAGTGTGTGCATGATTCTAAGTATAGCTGATGTTTTGTTTTTAATCAACCATTTTGACACTTGTAGTGATGTTTAATTTTTCAAAGAATGATGTTACTTATTTAAGTTTTTAGCCTGGATAAAATTGTGATTTATTTGGGGACAAGCAAAGTTTAAGTGTGCGGTATTTTGATATCGCCAAATTTAGATATACATTTTAAACGATATCTAATTTATTTTAGCTCTTATTGTTCGTAAATAAGTAAAAGATACTTAATTATCTTCATTTATTGAATTTTAGGTCAAGAAGGAGGATGATGAAAAGTTTTGAGCAAAAACCGGAAAAACGAAAGAAATAAGAAAAACTATCCGCTCCGACACACCTCTACTGTTTTGATCATATCTCACTCATACGAATTCAGATTGAGGTGATTCAAAAGGCCACGAAAACTAGACTCAGAGGGCTACAAAATCACTTTTATGGTCAATTCCTAATAATGCTAGGTCGCGGCGCGACTATTAAAGAGATGGCGACGCGACGCGACCTGATAAGACCAAATTTCAAATTCTAAAAGAGTTTGGATCGCGTTAAATTCCTAGGTTGCGACCCGACACTTACCCGTCGTGACGTGACACACATGTTTTTTGTTTTCTATATAAACACGATTCCAGATCTGTTTTGGGGTGAACAACCCAACTTATACTACCCAACCGCTGCCAAAACTTATCCAAAAACATTCTAGGGGTGGTGGAGCTCAACTTTGAAGGATTGGAGCTTATTATTTGAAAATTTCGGCTTAGATTCATCCCGGTTCTATCATTCTTTCTATTTTATCTTCAATAAATCAGATGTTTCTTGATTTCTAGAAGTATTTTATGATATTTCTTGGCTGATTTTTCATGTATTCCTCCCTAGAGGAGATGGATTCTTTTAAAGTTGGTTGCTTTTTGTGTTTATGATGCTAGATTTCATATATTTATCAATTTTAGTTCTACCAAAGATCCACATGTGTTTTAGATCTTGTTTTTGCATGTTTATATTCTGAGTTTGCATGAGTAGGAGGACCAATCCGCTTGTGTGGCTTTTATCATGACTATTTAGGACCAATAAGTAGTTTTGACTAGTGATTGACCAAATCCTAGGCTTAAACATGAAAAGATAGAAACTTTAATGTGTGTGCAATTGCATATGATGACCTTTATATGTTAATTGAATGTTTTGTTGATTTAAACAATCATTAAAGGTAGAATCTTGATTGATACGAACTAAAAGGACTAATCTTGCTTTAAATTGGCTCCTTGACCGTAGGGTGAGTTAATTGCATGATTATAGGGTTAGATAATCGGATCAAGAGTCTAACTAATATAGGAATCGGTATATGAGATTTAGTTGTCTGTTGCACTTAATAGATTGACTTGAGGAGAGTTTCATTGAACCTAGGGAGGGAGTCTTCATATTATAAGCTTAATTCCAGTAAAGTTTGTTGCTCTATGCTTTCTTTGGCTTGTTCTTCGTTCTAGCTATTATTATTAGGTGAGTTGGATAATAAAGTTTGAATCTTTATTGTTAAGATTCTAAATCCCCCTTTTACTGCTTTAAATTAGTTTAATATTTAATTAGCATAGTTATATTCAAAATCATACCCGTTCCCCTTGTGTTCGACACCCGTACTTATTTACGATACGATTAGGTTCTCTTGCCTATTTGTGTTGTAGTCGTGCTAAATAACTCAGATTTATAAGTTTAAAACTGGTACGCTATACGTGCATCAAGTTTTTGGCGCCGTTGTCGGGGAACGGTTTCATTTTGGTATAACTTAACTAATTCTTTATTAAACAATCCTTCGTGCAAGTTCCGGCTCAAAAAGAAGTTGCTTTTCGTATTTTAGTATTTAGTGCCTATTCTAGTTGCTTCACGCGCTATTCCGGGTTTTCTTCAATGTCAATTTTGCAGATATGATTTGGCCCGAGGATCCACCGATCTGTTGGGACTCCTTCCTTACAGATTTGGTGAAAGAATTTTACGGCGATGGCATTGAACGGGATGACTTCCACTTCATTGCAAAAGATGATGCGGATGACCACCAGATTAGCTCTCCTGATGAACCACACTTTAGTCCTTAACCGTACTATTTAGATGACTCCTATTCCGATGAAAGTATACATTTTTAGCCCTACGCGGAGCTGGAGTCGAGAGAAGATGCTCAGTCTGATGGAGATTTTCTGGAGTGTCTCGCTGACTTGCTTGAGGAACCAGAAGAACATTCAGTGGATGAACCGTCAACCCTCGTCCAACCAATACCCACGTTAGTTTTAGAACCAAAACCCGTATGGGGACCCTCCCTTCTGGAGAGAGAAGACGTGAAGAATTGTACAGATGAAATCTTGGACTATCGTGAATCTCTGCTCTTTGAGGAGGACGCTCTGGAACCAGAAAAGGAGGTAACCACGGAATCGAGTGAGGAGTTAGAGTCACATTATGGAATCCCTTTAACACCGGGAAACCTTTGGCGCCCTTCGTGCCCGAAGAAGAATCCGGCTGATAATAACTCAGACAGCATCGGGAGCCAGTTGGGGTCTTTGCTTGAGTCACAATTAAGTTCATGGTCACTGGGAGGATTCAAGATACAAAACGCAGGAGAGATGTTTGTGGAGATCGAGACGGCATGGTGGGACGCAACACTAGTGTCAGCATTCCGAATTGGTAACAAATATGCATCACCCGATTTGTATAAATATTATCACCCACACTTGAATGCGAGTGTGGGGTCATTCGTTCAAAGTCACAAGAAATAAATCCATAGTCAAGCTAGAGACTCGGACAAAAACAAGCGCTTCTCGGGAGGCAACCCGTGTTTAGTTTAGGTTTTCCTTTCTTATTTATTTTTGTATTTAATTTCCTTTCTGTTCAACTTTGTGGGTATGTTTCCTAGAAACCCTCAGGAGACTACAACTCGTCCACTTGGGCTGCCGAGGGGTTTAAAGGATTGTTGCATACGCTAAAAGCAACCGTGATTCCTACAAAAGTGAGTTAGGTTTGTTTCTTTTTGTTTTCGTTTTTAGGGAGTCCTAGCCTAGATAATTTTTCATATATGCTTCGGGAATTCTTCATATAAAATCTTGTTCAGACATTCCCATCCTTTGATGTATATATATTTCTATGTGTTTGACGATTTGCTTTGAGTGGTTTATATTTCAGGTATAGCTTTTAATTTATGGAGTACGCGTGCATCTATCTGCTCCATTCGCCGTGTTAATACCGAGAGAGTTGTTCTAACCTTTTTCTATCTTTATTTTAGGTACAATGGGGACATTGTACAATTTAAGTGTGGGGTAGGGGGTTAGAAAATATTTTCTTGCTTGAAATTTATTTGTCCTCTTGTTAAATTATTATTTTATTTGGGCATTAAATTTAATATTTTTGATATCATTTGAGTAAAGGTTAAATATTAATTAAAAATGTTAAATTGTTTGATTAATAAACAAATTCATAAGGGTATGTTTAGCTTTTATGCATAGTACTTGTGGCTTTTCGCCAATCCCTTAAAAATTTCTATTTATAGTAACCAAGCTTTAATTTTTGAATTACTGCAATAATTAAAAAGATTAAGCCCGTTTTGAGTCTAAGCTTGACAAAAATAGACTGAGTTGAATTTTTCAATTTTTATAAACATATGCTAAAAAAATAATGAAAAAGCAATGTGCAAAAATGAAAAAAATATACAAATGAGCAAATATATATATATATATATATATATAAGTCAATCACTGGTCTTTGGAATTCGAATTAGTAAACTCTGAGGGGTGTTCTACACCTAACACCTAAAGCCAACTGGCTTAGGATCGGTTGAGTTGAATATTTGCTACATGGGTTCTATTGAAAGTCATGAACGTATAAAAAGAGCTGAAAAGATCAAAAACATATGTGAAATTAAATTGGAAAATCTGCAATAAGTCTTGAGGTTGGGGGATTCCTAAGAAGTAAATTAACAGCAGTAAAAATAAATGCGATTCAGAAATTAGGGATTGGTTATGTATAAATAGAAAGAGTATTAGAAAGCTACACATGATAGGCAAAAGATGTATGCATATCCTAAACGCCGACCTATTGCTTTTGAAGTGGGTGACCGTGTGTTCTTGAAGGTTTCACCTTGGAAAGGGGTGATTCGACTTGGTCGTAAGGGTAAATTAAGCCCAAGGTATATTGGTCCACTTTAAATTCTACAGTGAGTCAATGACCAGTATCACTTGAGTTACCTCTTGAATTCTCTAGTATTCATAACACTTTCAATGTGTGCTACCTAAGGAAGTGCAAGGTTGATGATGATCAAATCCTACCTCTACACGAATTGAAAGTTGATTCAGTTAAACGCCTTGTAGAGGAACCCGTTGAAATTCTAAACACCAAGATCAAAAAGCTGCGTAAGAAGATGATCAAGTTAGTTCTTGTTAAATAAAAGCACAAGTTAAGTTCTAATTTGACTTGGGAAGCAGAGGATGAAATGAAGACATGATACCTTCACTTGTTCACAGCTGAATGGATTCTGAGGACGGAATCCTCTTAAGGAGGGTAGATTTGTAGCATCTTCAAATTGGGCCTAGACGTGTGCGAAATTGGTACGTTAGCTATTTTAAATAAATAAATTAAATATATATACATATATATATATATATATATATATATATTCTAGTTATTCATATATATTATGAAAAATATTTATGAAATGGAGTTACAAAACACTGTGTTGTGGATAATATTAAGAACCAAGTCGGTTCTCCCCCTTTTCTCTTACACAGACACACAACACACAACACACACTCACTCTCATCTTGTTCTTGAGTTCTTGACTCTTTAGAAGAAGGAATCAAAGGGACTTAACCAAGTTCATTTCCAGCAGCAAAATTTAAGAGCTTAACATCTACTCTTCATCATCTATTCATCCTTGTAAGTTCATGTTCTTCCTCCTCCATGTTCTTGTTTTTGAGGTTTTAGGTCAAAAATGGGTCAAGCATAAAGTGACCATCAAGAACGGAATTTTAATGCTCTAATTAGTTCCTACAGCACATATAGATTGATTGGAACTCAAATTATGGATTGGAAGCATTGATTTTGCTCACATTCAAGAAATTGCTCAAAATAGGTAAAAAATGGTCAAAAAATTGAAATAGCTATCAAGGACTGATTTTTATTGCTTCAATTTGTTCCTATATCATCTACAAGTCATAATAAGTAAGAATTACGGATTAAAAGTGTTAGAATTGTTGAATTTCAAGAATTGGCTAAATTGGACACTTCTTGGTTAATTTAAGTTGGATTTTTGTTTGAATTAATCGAGTGAGTGAAATTGATGTTAGATAGCTCCTACAAGTGTTAAATGATATTGGTAAACACTGAAAATTGGTTAATGTTGAATTGGTGTTGTTTTGGGTCGAATTAGACATGCTGGACACGCGTCCGGCCAGTTTTGGCAAATTGTTGTTTTTTGTTGTTCTTTCATGTGTCGATGTTTGGACTTTTGTTATAAGTTAGTATTTGGATTAGGGACACCATTAGAGGATTGTTTCAAGTATCTTAGTTGTTCTTTGCGTGTTTTGTTGTCTAAATGTTAGAAATGGTGTTATAGGTGCACCCGGCGACCAAGAAGAGCCGAAACACTATATGTGCCTGTTGTAGATCTACAGGTGAGTACCGGTTAACCTAAGCGTGGTAATAAGAATATTATTTAGTTAATCTGAATACAAAAACTAAAGTTGAGTTATTATGCATATGTTGTTTAAATGGATTAAGTTATGATTTGATATGCATGTTAATGGCTTTTGTAGACCAACATTGATTTGATATGGCTTTTGTAGGCCAACTTGATATGATATGGCTTTTGTAGGCCAACTTGATATGATATGGCTTTTGTAGGCCAACTTGATATGATATTGCTTTTCTAAGCCAACTTGATATGATATGGATTTTGTAGGCCAACTTTGTTATGCTATGACTTTTTGTAGACCAATGTGCGTTAGTGCTGGCACTTTGTCGGATGTTTGCGGCCAGCTTGTCTGGATCTAGTTGGGGCCTTGTGCCATCAGCTATGATGTACGGTGATTCGACGATCGCGAATCTTGATTCCTGGAGAACCTCCGTCCCTCAACTTGATGATGGGCTCTCAGTTCCCACTTATCCCGATTGGGTAATGTTCCCGTTAACGCAATGGTGGACCGCTACCCCCTTCTCCACCGGCGCGGTGGAAGTATTGTTTCCCCATTCTGGATCATTGACCCGGGTTCACTACCTCGCAAGACGTGATGCATGCTGACTAACCGGTGCTTTACAATGTGCTAGGATAGACTTGCTTATTGTTAGTCCCATGTTTAGAATAGTTAAATTTGATGAGACAAACCATAGCTTTGTTTAGTTGATAGGTTAAGTGGTAGGAATTATGTAAGTCTGTTGTAGACTGACTAGTCAGCCTAGGCTGAGTAGTCAGCGTACAAACAGATATAGAGTT
>JAUEJL010091276.1:0-14203 GCA_032274825.1 Drosophyllum lusitanicum
AATTGATTGGCCTATATTGGTTCTCGCGGTTCTCACATTAAAAACGGTTCTCGAATGAACTTTTCAATATATATATATATATATATATATATATATATATATGTACTTTTTATACTAAAAAAGTAGATGTGATTTATACGGCTAAGGGTGTTAATGGGCAAATCGGGTTGGATGCCTATTTAATTGAATATGTATCTCATCTATTAGCAATAGACAATCATTTAAATGGATCTGCCTCTAACCTTCACATAAGTATCTCATACGCGTTTTGATTTATCAAATAAGAGTTGTGTTCAATAAAGTCTATGTAAAAAACATAGTTTTAAAATTCTAATATTCAATCACAGTGATTTAGTATACAATCACATGTGATTTGTAAAAGCATCACATGTGAATTACGAAAATGTCACTCTGCCCAAAAATCTAAAATACAATTTGGAGCATTGATGTCACCGATCCAAAGACTAAAATTAATCCCTTAAGACTATAAATTAAGTATTGACTATATTGAACATTCTTCTATCAAATAAATAGAAATTACACTACTTTTATTTATCAAATAAGGAACAATAAGCTTTGAGTAACAGCCAAAAACAAGACTTAGAACTTAATGATACTCGTTACAGATTTGATACAATAAACAAAAACGATCCAATACATTTCGATCAACAATAGATTGTGTGAAGCAGATATATTTGCTACAAAATATTTACATGCACACAAAAACAAGACACATGTTCATGGTTACCTACAAGCAATCGACTAATAGATAATAAACAAACTAATTTTTTGAGTCTAGAGTAACTCGCCAAATTGAATGTCAAGTCACTCTAGACTGGGAGACTTGATGAGGTATGTACCGGACCTCCACCTTAGACTTCGTCCGGACCTCCACCTTAAGCTTCATCCGGACCTTGCCACCAGCAAACAGGTCTAGACCTCACACTTTATAACTATCTGAAGCACAACCTCCGAATCAGGAAACAAAGACATACGCAGACTTGTGTAAGAAAAATGCTGCACAATCTTCCATTGTATAAGTTACTTAAAGGATGTTTAAGATTGCTTTTCAAAAGGAGACAAGCACAGCCTCCTAAAACAAGCTACAACCAAAGGTCAACTCCTACTAACTGCAGGATCAGTCACATCAACCACAGGTGACTAAAAGAAGGAGTTGCATACTAACTACTGGGTAAAGCAAGGTACTAACAGAACTCACCACTCTATAAATACAACATTTGCTCCATCTCAGGTAAACACAAGGGAGAACACTTACTGCTCCCTTAATAAACTCTCCTCATTCTCTCTACTAAACATTTAACCTTCGACCAGTTCACTTACTCTCACACCGGAGCGTGGTCACGAAGTTCCACCCTCGTGACGAGGCTAACGGTGGTCTGTTTTGCAGATCGTTCAAGGATTACGAGTTCCAGACGAGCCTCCTCCCTCTTACGTTGACCTCAAGAAGATCCTTGTTTCAACAGAGTACAATGTTTAAAAGAAGGAAATAGGATAATTAAGCCACATAGACCATAATAAAGTATTACATTTCGCTCTATATTCACAATGATGCTGGAAATCTTGTCTTTGAAAATCAAGTTATTTCACGCCTTCCAAATAGACCAAAACAGATATCTCATAGCTGCCTCTAAAAATTTCTTCTGCCCTTTTGTTTTTCCACTATCTAACACCATATTTAGCAATTGGTACAGTGAAGTATGAAGCCCAGCATCGATGTTACACCATCTCAAAAACCATAACCACAACTCATTGATTGTTGTACTGATGAGTACAAGAGGTGATCAACTGATTCCTCCTCTCTTTCAAAAACTGACAAGACACCGAAGGAGTTGCAATTCCTCTAGAATTTAGATTTTTCCGAGTTAGGATTCTCCTTAACAAGAACCTCCAAGCAAAGTGGCATCTATTTGTTCCAAAAACATATAGAATTGCACGAGTGTATGAATGGTATAATTTTTTTGGGTTTAAATCACTTTTTGGATCGGATTTGGATTATGCTTGTGACATTTATTGCGTCGGTTATAATATATGTTTTTCTCATTGATTAACTTAGGCATGTTCTATTATGATAGAAACATTTTAAATATGTTAAACATAATAATTTTTCACAAATTATTATTATTATTATTATTATTATTATTATTATTATTATTTTGTGGAAAATGCATGCGTTTAGTAATTGGGCCACATATATATGCTTGGTGCCTTGGTGGATAGGAGATTAATCATCGTTTGGTTGACCCTCATATTTTGTGATGTGGATATTAATGTGATAAAACCTTTATTTCCGTCAAATATGACGAAAAGTTATATCTATTTATTAAGCAGTAAATAAGCTATACATTTATCTAGAAAAAATTGACAACCTAACAAGAGAGAGAGAAAGGGAGGGGGGCGGGGGGGTCAATTACTTGTAAGCTTTGGAGTTTGGATCACAAATCTCATAGTTGGGCCGGTGATCCAGATATAAGCCCAACCCAAATTTCATAGAAGCAAAAGATTCTCACAGCTGTTTTATTAAATTTTATCTACTAGTGCACAATTTCGGAATTTTGTGTTGGTTTTAAGCAACATTTTAGATTAGTCGGTTGTTGACTTGTATGTAGCTCTCAACAGTGTGATTTAAGCAGATATTAAATTTTATCTACTAGTGCACAACTGTTGTTAGGTGAGAAGCAGAATACGAAAAAAGTCGAGGAAAAGTTGCTAGAGAAGACGAGCAGAGATGAAGAAGAATCGCATGAAACTCCTTCGATAACTTGAAACTTTAATGGTTATATGGTAGAAAGGTTTTATTTTCACGTAAAAGATTCATCGTATTTATTGACTATTTATATGTTATAAACGAAGAGTTGTGTTCAGTAAAGTCCATTTAAAAGTCCAAGGCTTCGAATTCGAAGCTAGCCGAGAACGCGTAGCGTCCTCCCCTTGGACGCGTCGCGTCGTGTCGTCTTCCAGATTCAAACCTGCAATCTTTCTCATCTTCCAGCTCCATATAATATTCCAAACAATTATATAATACTGGAAATCACTTTCTAATACTTCTAAACCCATATAAACATCATTTTGCATGCTTAGAATCATCAAGAACATATTTACAACATCAAAATCATCAAGAACAACAAAAACCATTTATGAAGTTTTCCTCCATGTTCATCCATGGTGTTCTTTGATAAAATCCAACAGATTTATAAACAACAAAACAAGCATGCTGGACATAAATCATGATTCAAAACAAATAAAGAATCGTACCAACCTTAGTCTTGAATTATCAACTTCCAAATTCAACTTTCAAGCTTGTTCATAGCCTTTTTCTTCTCTCAAAGCACACACATGCATACTCAAGATAATACTATCAAAGTGAGGAGGTGGTGGCTGGTGAAAACTAAATCTCATTATAATCAATACATACACACACGTGTACACGTACTATTAATCACCTAAGCATGAGGTGTCACATCCATAAACATTCTCATATCTCCTCACATACATGCATACGTACACACATATATATACTCATTTTCTTAATCAACATATATCATAATCAATAGTCAATTTAATCAAATGATATATATATTAACATTAACTTTACTAGTTAATCCCAATTAATTAATTCTCCAAATTAATTAACGCGCAACGAGGTATTATTTATAATCCTCGTACTAATCCAACTTTATCTAACTCATAAAATCATGCTATCTCAAATATTTATTTAACATCACATAATCGGATATAAATTCTCGTAAACAAACGCGATCAACTTACCACTGACCTGCCCACAACTAGGCTGGGTTTACGGATGTTACATAAAACACTCAATATCTCATAATAACATGTTTTGATTCTTGTTTTAACCTTTTGATTCTTATAAACTCATTTGAACTTAAAAACCAATAAACCAATCTTACCTTGAATGTATCAAGATGGAGATGATGATGATGATAGATCAAACTCTGATTCTTTTGATATACAACTCCAGAAAACTAAGGAAACACACTAAGCTTGAGAGAGAACGATTGTTGCAGTAAGCTTGCAAATGTGGTAATTGACTCAAAAAGTCAATTATAAGTATATATATACATAAGTTGCTACATATGACATAATTAGTCCCTTGACTAATAAATTTCACATCTTATTATTACAATCATTTAACACATAAAACACTTATATAATACACATTTATTTTCTGGATGTTACACTGCTGGAACACCACCGTTACCGTCGAACAACCATCACACAAAGTAAAATGAAGATTAACTCAACCTCAATTGTTTGCAATCAAAAAACAAGTAACACATATATACAGATATGTTCATTTTCGAATGAAACTATAAAAGAACACTTAGATCTGCAAAAACACCTATGGATGTATTTAATTTAATTTGTCGAGTTCAAGGTGTGAATCTGTTGAGTTCATCGAAACCCTAACTTAATTAGTTCAAAGATTCATCAAAATCTGTTGAGTTCAAGGGCTTATAAGAAATCTGGAACTCAAATTTCTTTGATGAATAGATTTTCAAATCAAACGATGAAACCCAGTCAAAAATCGATCAAATCCAGATCTCTTTAACCACGCAATCGATTAATGGTCTATTCAAACCTGTTGTGAACAAGATGAACATTCAAACCTGTTTATACTCAAAACCCATTATCCATCTGAATGCGGAATCATTTTACGGATCTTGCAAAAAAATCAAATCTCATATGATGATGATATCCATATTTGAATGGTATTTTGCTCTTTAATCATCGCATATGATGATGACGATTTTAACATTTGAGTGGTATTTCTTATGGTTGTAGATGATGAAGAAGATGATAATAATAACAAAATATGAATGAAAGAGGAATCGGAAAGATGGTGTGCAAGGGATGTCACTGAGATAAAGAGAGAGTAGGTTGAAGATGAATTGAAAAAATAGTGCTTGGTAACAAGGCTAAAAGAAAATGTTCTTTGGAAACAATTATAACTTGAAAAATGACCAAAATAACCTTAGTTTAACGGTGAAACTTAACAGAAATTAGTGTAAATGACCAAAAGTGAAACAAAGTGACAACACAGTGACTATTTTCGTAGTTTTTGAAGTTAAAGGACTAAAAGTGAAATTCCGTGACAATCACAAGGACCAATTATGTAATTAACTCTATATATTATGTGTATATATAAAGTATTTAAGTGTGAACTTAAAGTATGTGTTAGACCGTATGATATGGATGTTAGAAGAGGGCCGGGGATTGACCTTTTGATATATATAATGAAAAATTATATTTTCTTTTATTATATTTTTCTACTTTATCCTCATCCTCATATTTATTAAATGATAACATGTAATATTTATTTATTTTTTTCTTATTCTTCTCTCTTAATTTTAACATCTATCTTTATTTTATTAGTAGGAATATAAATAAAATTACAAAGTAATAGAAGAATATATTACCTCCGCATCTAAAATAGGCTAAATGTCTAAAACTCATGGATCACATTAATTTTGGAATGTAGAAAGGAAATAAAGATAATATAAAGATGATATAAGCGTTAAAAAATTATATAATAAAAAAGTGGAAATTTAATTAAAAGCTTTGGTTGGTTGCCTTGCCTGGTTGGACCAGCCATAGAATGAGGTGGACTTCCCTGCTTTTGACAATTGCAAGTCACTCCCCTTATGTATTGAACAATTACTGTTATGACCCTTGTTATTCTACAACTATGTATTGAACTATGATGAAGTTTGTATTTGTTTGGGCTTCTACTCCCGCATACAATTTTATTTTGGGTTTATGATTTCAAAAGAGGAGTTTGAGTGTATTTTGGGTTTAAGTACCTCGGCTCTCTCTTACACATAATAGGGAGGATAAACGAGAATGCTGCCAAGTGTATCTAGGTAGAGTGATAGAAGTGGAGAGCGAGAAGTAAGTTTTATGCGATAAAAACAATACTATTAAAACTCAAAAGAAAATTAACTGTTTAACGAATTTTCGGAGACAAAACAAGTTTTTTAACTTTAACTGTTTCATCAAAAGTCAAGTAATTTATATCATAACACGAGAATCCAAATAAAAGAAATCCTCAGAGTTAATAATTGTTTTAACAATTTGTAAACGAAGTGTACAACCATTTTCCAACCATTGCTTGTCGTCAAGCATTAAAATATTAACAAGAAATAATTATGTATTTAACATGAATGTAATTTTTCAAAGTGAATATTATCCATCATACATATTATGTTATTAGGGAGCGATATAATATATAAGTATATATTTGATAACATAAATGTAAAGACAAAGTGTCTAATAATACGATAAACTTAATTAAAATTGTCATTGTAAGCTATTTACGATTTCAACCACCAACAAGAATCTCAAAGACAAGAATAGATTCAACCGTTAAATGTTGTTGCGACTATGAAAGTTTGTAAAGAGTTGCTAATACTAAAATAGAATATTGACATATAAAAGTGTAGCTCAACAATATATAATGTGAGGAGTTGTGCCTCCTCTTAAGAGATTACGAGTTTAAGTCACATTGTAAAAATAAAGTAGATTTAATGGGTATGTTGTTGGTTCAAAAAAATATATAAAAGTGTTTTCCTATTATACCCTCACGCTAACTCCAGAGTCACAGTCCATCTTTTATAAACTAAACAAATCTAGTCCTTATCTATCCCCCACAAACCCACTTAACAATTTCTCTCTCCTCTAATATCCATTTCTCTCTCTCTCTCTCTCTCAACTTGGATTGGAATAGACGAATAGTCTCTCAGGAGATGGAGAAAGGCGAGACCTCCTCCACGCCGGAAGAAGACAAACCACCTCCACAACCGCCTCAAACCACCACCACCACCACAACGACGGTCCACCACCTGTCTGCCCCACCAGGTTTGACGGATCATGAGTTCAACCAGTTGAAACCTTTTGTAACCGACTTCCATACCTACCAACTCACACCTTCCCAATGTTCCTCCCTACTCGCCCAATACATCCACGCGCCGGTCGACGTTGTGTGGTCCGTTGTCCGCCGTTTTGACAAGCCACAGACCTACAAACACTTTATCAAGAGCTGCACCGTGAGTGATGACTTTACAATGGCGGTGGGGTGCACGCGTGATGTCAACGTCATCTCAGGCCTCCCCGCAGCCACCAGCACGGAGCGGTTAGATTTGTTGGATGATGAGCATCACGTGATGGGGTTTACGATCATAGGCGGTGAACACCGGTTGAGGAATTATCATGCCGTGACCACGGTACATGAGGTAATCAAATCACCGCCAATCACGGTGGTCTTGGAATCTTATGTTGTCGATGTGCCGGAGGGAAATAGTGAAGAGGATACAAGACTTTTTGCTGACACCGTGGTCAAGTTGAATCTTCAGAAACTGGCTTCGGTCACCGAAGCCATGTCACATGATGCCGATGCCGGCGGCGGTGGCGGTGGCGGTGGCGCCTACATCAGGTGATTCCAATCCACAAAGGCACACCCCCAACCAAAAAAAAAGATCCACCAAAAATTTGTCCTTTTTTCATTGAATGCAAATATTTGCGAGTTTTTTTGGTTTAATGTTTGTAAGGAATTTACCAAAAGCACCCTTTGCCCGTAAGGAGGGGTTGCTAGTTTCAATTGTATATTGGGGGTGTTTTGGCCAATGGAATATTTAATTCTGTGAATATTGTTTTCTTTAGTCTTTTTAATTTCTAAAATTGTGGGTAGAGTTGTTCTACACACATTGATTAGAACCCTCATTTGTTTAATCTTGAACGGTTGGTATTTTGATTTTTAAAGTCATTCTATGTGTTATATATATTTGGGTTTTAAAAGAACATAATCATAAGTAACAAGTTTTGAATTTGTTTAAGTAATAAATTATTAAAAACCTACAATTATGTAAAATAATTGAAACTTATACCTATGTTAAGCTATAATTATGATGCTATGGCATATATCAAAAGGGTTTTATTTATAGTTTAGTTTACAAAAAATATGCATCATGTTTTATTATTGTGCGTATCAAAATTTAAAATTTTTATTGTTATTATATGTATTCTTGCTATATATAAAAAGTTGTATATTTTTAGAGAAAGAAAGAACAAAAAGTAACTGCAATAACTGAATTTTGAAACAGTGAAATTACCAAGACACCCCCACAAGCTTAACAGAAAAATACAAGAATGACGGAACCATAACAAAAATAGCCATGTAGTTCGTTTTACCACTTTGCTGGATTTGTAAATTGTAATGGCTTAAAAATGAGGCGCAACATGTACAAGAAAAGATGAGGAAAGTGACTCCATGATGTGATGTCACCTATATTTTCGTTTTGCTCCCTTCCTCTTCAATAATGCCTCTTTCTGCATGTCATATTTGGTAACTTGTCATTTTGCACCCTTCCTCTTCAAAAATGCCTTCTTTTTGCTTGTCATCTTTTGGAAAAGTTATTCGAATGGAATGGCTGGAAAACATAAATAGTTTTAATCAGACAATGTAAGTATAAGGGTAAAATAGAACTTTGCATGTCTTAATACGTAAATCTCTCTCTCCTCTCATGGTAACTTCAAATTAAATTTCCTAGAACACCTTCGGTTAGGGACGGATTTAGAAATTTTTTCTAGTATGTTCAAAGTTAAGATTGATATCTTTTGTATACAAAATTAATGGTTCATAACTAAAATTTTACCTAAATTATACTAAAATTGCACTAAAATGATATGGATTTTTTTAGTAGGTTCGATTGAACCCTCTCATACATATGTGGCTCCGCATGCACTTCGAATCCCAATGACGTCCATGAACAATTACTTGTTTTATGGGGACCATGGCTAATTCGTTGTTGGTGACACATCTTTTGCTCTAGTTCTAATGTTTTTCTAATAATAAACCAGACAGATTTTTCACATTCTGTGCCTCCTTCTGGGGAAGTGCGCATGTAGGTGCAGGAAGGAAGCTTTTGCACAACCCTAGGCTACCAAAACAAGCATAATCTTTCTAAAGTCATCCAACCCCTAGAACAAACTATTAGCAAGAGGAGCCTCTAGGTAACATACATGCCCAGACCTAGAGTAACTCCTAGCATGAGAAGATGTAGGGGCACACCAGACCCAGGACCTCCCATGTATAGGAAAAGTCTTGTCGCAACTTGCCAATATTTGAAAGAATCCATCGCCTAAATCTGAAGACTTAAATGATATGTATGAAGTAGGTAAGGCCTACTCGTGACATAAGAAGATGCAAAAAAAACCCGAGATTCATGGGATTTCAACATATCTTGCATTTATGAAACGATAGCCTAGTACAAGACATTTCTTACTCTAAGCCACCCATGACTTACTCCTAGCTAGCACGTGACACTTTATTATTAGGCTGTCAAGTTAGCTAAACTCACACAAGTCTACCCTTCCAGAAGATCTTCTTGGCTATAAATAGCGAGTTTACTCACTAGTATGAGGTATGATATTCTAAGAAACTTTAATCCCTCTTAATAAAGTGATTCTCTCAACATAACTTAGAGTGTCCGAGAGGTATGAAGGGTGCAAACCATGCAACCCTCTAACAGATGCGTTATTGTTTTACAACTCTCTCTGACACCACCTCCTTCCGGCCACCACACCGCTGGTGCCACTTATACCTCCAACCACTTTACCGCCAACGGCTCCTCCCCCACATATGCCATCAACCACCTTCATTTCATTGATTTGGGGAACTAGAATTTTCCTCCCTACCTCTCATTGATTTGAGGAAATAGAATCCCATCCCAACGATAAAATACTTAATTAGGTTGACCCGAACCCGGATAAAGACATGAAAATCAACCCAAAAACCGACCCTGTATATACTTTGGGTTTGTCGGATCAATCCCATTAGGCATTTTAGACCGTAACAAACCCGACCCTAATAAGCTTATCCGGGGTTTGATTAGGTTGTGGTAATCGGGTATAGGTACGTTTAACACCCTTGGTTTCACGTTCCATTAGTAATTTAAGTTATAATTAAGAGTTAAATACAAATTTGATCCATGTGGTATGCTCAAATTTATGAATTTGCTCCCTAGGTTCGAAAATTTGCACGTTTGGTCCCTATTGACCCGGATTTCTTTCACATTTGGTCCTTCCTAAACAAGAAATGACTATAATGCCCATATTCTCATTTATTTATTCAAGTTTTCTTAACTTTAAATACGTTTTATAATATCAAATTATATTTATCTATATAAAAAATATTAAAATCATAACCATTTTCCCTCTTTCTCGTCCTTAATCCTCTTTCTCCCTCCAACACTTACAACAACAGTCACCGGCCACCCTCTCATCTCTGGCCGCCGTTACTGCCCACTGAGAAAAAAGGAAAAACAAACACACACGCCCCCTCTCCTCTCAGGTCATCATCACAGGCCACCAAGCAAATAGGAAAAACACACACCCCGTCTCCTCTTCTCTTCGGACATCATTATCGGCCACCAAGCAAGAACGAAGAGAAACAGAACCTCATCAAAGACCCCCTAATCGGAGTTTATCAAACACACCCAAAAAGAGGGAGGAGGGAGGGGCGCAGGGGCATCAATTTACAAAGGATGGGAGGAGAGGGTGTAGGGGTGACGACGGAGATAGAAAGAGGGAGGGGAAGTTGATGGTGACTTGAAGTCTTGAACCATTATCACCGTGCCCTGGTTCTCCGGCAATGGTAGCGTGCAACTGTATACAACGAAAAATCGGGTTTTCCGAGGGAAAAGCCTCAATAAAATGGTGTTGTTGAAGGCGGTGGTGTTTGTCGTAGGCGTAGTGGTGGCATTGACCGGATAAGTGGGTGGTGGTGGTGGCCGGAATTTGTTTTACAGAGAGAGACTGTGATTTGAGAGAGAGAGAGAGAGACTAAGATTTGAGATTTAGGTGAGAGAAGGGGGTATAAATGAATAAACGAATCAACTAAAATGAACAAATAAATGAGAAAAAGGCATATAGTTCTTTCGAAGTGACCAAATGTTTGAACATAAACGTTTTGACTTTTGATGGTCGGATCACAGCTTGCTTGAGCTAACATGCATGGATGGACGTGTGTGCACCACCGAGTTCTACGTTTCGACCCAAGTTATTGCCCACATTCAATGGATTTAACCCACTGGATAACAACCCGGTTTGACAAGTCAGTAAAGTTCTTTTATGTGTTTCGGATCGATACGTTCATGGAATTTTGAACGTCGGTTTCATATATCTAAATCACGTCATAGTGTTGGCCCAACCAAAGCTTAATTTTAGAACTATTTCACAGGTTTTGATAGCCAAATATTTTGTCTTATTATAAAAGAATATTTCTTCAAGAATCAAAAAATGTTTTGAGTATAGCCAGTTAATTAAGCATGTTAACTACTACAGTTTTTTTATTAAAAAAAATGTTGATTACAGTTTTTATTAATATATCTTTTGAAAAGAAGTAATTTTCATAATTAAGACACTAGTTTACATAATATTAAAACAGTAGTTTTTAAAATTCTATTCAATTTCTTAGATTATTTATTGCAAAAAAGTATATTATATAAAGTATTTCTATCCTCCAAAAGATATACATGCGTTAGGGTATCATCTTTTGTCTTCTTACATAAACATTTCTTCTAACACATTACGGAAAACTTGAGTAGAGGTATGTCTGAAATTAAAGAGTACGCAGTAGTAGTTTGAGTTGGAAGTTGGATTTGTGAAAAACGAGACTAAAATCTATAACAATATAAAATACTTTTTCAATACGTATGGTATCACTAAATTACAAGCTTTATGGTTGTAGCTTTTAGTTATAAATACATTTACTAAAACAGTTTACCGAATGAAGTATAAATAACATAATTAAACTGTGTAAATAGATATTAATTATGTATATATATGATTTATTATGTTAGATGTTGAGACTATTTTTCTCTTAAAGTAAAAAAAAAAAGTTAACTTCAAATATCAATCTTTTTTAAAAATAGTATTTTCCTAAAATTGTGTGAGTTTAACGATGAAAGAAAACACAAATTTGCGATATATAATAGTTGAATCAGGAATTAGGGTTTTGTTGAAAAATGTTTTTAAATGACATGGGATCCGATTACTATGTCTAATTAAAAAGATAGGTAACTCGTTTATACTTAGGATCCGGACCCAACTAAAAATTCACGGCTTAAGACTTTTGGCGTAAAAACTATTCATTCGTTAGCCATTTTATGAAATACAGGGGGATGATTAATGGGGGGAAATTTCTAAAAGTGGAATGATGAAATCATAACATCCTTTCTTTTAACTAGTTGGGTACCCGCACAATACGGCGGCAATGATCAAAAAAGGATGATGGTGAATACTTGTAGCAATGATGCTTGCGAATGAAGCTTGAATGTTACAATAAATTTGAAATAGTTTAAGTAGTATTATTCATCAAATTTATGTTATATGAAAATTTTTATTTAATAGTGTGGCAATATTGTTTATAGACTTTTACGTAAAAGAAAATTGAAATGTATGTTTTTAAAGAAAAATAAATTATAATTTGTTGTATTTAAGACCTTTATTTATTAAGAGGTGAAAGGTTTATTAAATCGATAGATGAGATTAATGTAAATAAAAATAAGATTGAAGATTTAGTTTTGACTGAAAAATTAAGAACTCTTAATTTTTAGAGGAGAGAGGGTGTTATATGTTTAATATAGTAGTATAGATAAATGAGAGGAGGTGAAATATTTATTAAATTGATAGACGAGATTAATGTAAATAAAATTAAGGGTGAAGATTTAGTTTTGATTGAAAAATTAAGAACTCTTAATTTTTAGAGGAGAGAAAGTGTTGTATGCTTAATATAGTAGTAGTAGTATATATATATATATATATATAAGATTAAATGCATGTGTGATACATAAGTTAGTTTAAAAGATAATAAATATGAAACATTAATAAAAATACAGTAAATAATTATAAAACGCAAATGGGATGAATTAAAAAAAACGACATCAACACTTCGACCAATGATGGAAACATCGATGCAAGGGGGCAAACGTGACAACAGAAATGTAGTATAATTATACGAATAGATGTGATTGTATTTGTTGTATAAGTTATCGATCATTATTATTACAATTAGAGACAATAAAGTTAAACGTTTATTGGTTATAATTAAAATAGAAATTAAAATGATTATAAAATATTTTTAAATGATAAAATAAGAATTTGGTTAAATGTGATATTTTGAAATATTATAAAGGAAAAATATGATATTTGTATATTAAGGTGAGAAAATACGAAATTTTATAATTTAAGAATGACATATATGAAATTATCTTTAATAATTTTGATTTAATTTAAATTCAAAATTGGATTCAATTTTGACCAAGAAAAGTCAAAATTAGATTTTAATTTTTATCAAGATTGATGGTTAAGATTTGATGATTAAAACTTTTATCTAAATTTAATAGTTAGGATGATCTATAGAATTTATTGAAGGTAGTCTTTTATTTATATTAGGAGATTAAAGATTAAAGATAAGACATGAAAGAAATGAGAATTTAAAATGATTATATACTACACGGTTTAAAAATTAATCAAATAAATAGGTGACCCTTAGTTAAAAAATAGGGTTTAGTTCCTCCAAATGTATCCAACTTGTCATCTTTTGCTATTGTATATACTGAACTTTTAAAGTTACCATTTAGTGTACTGGACTTTTAAAACTTATCATTTTGTGTATCCGGTTACCAATTTAGCAGGTAACCGGTAATTGTTTTTATTTTTCTTTTATTTAAATTCCACATCAACCATTATTCAAAAAAATAAATAAAAGAATTATCATAAATTATGAAAATGAAGCTGCTCTGAACAAGGAACATGAAGAAATTGACTCAAACCCAGATTGATCAAATCCATTTCTTACTGATCATTATATGAACAATCGAACTTGCAACCAACAAAAGAAGGGAATCGAACATGCAATCCAAGAAGGAAATCAAATCCACCAAACACCCTAATTGTTATCTTTTTATAAAGATAACAATCGAAGAAGCAAGATCAAATCCATGTGAACAAACACCCTAATTTGTTCAAGCCAAAATCAAAACAGAAATTGAAACCCTAAAAAAAACTCACATTTGGAGAACAAATTCAACTTAAAAGATGAACAATCAAACAAGAACCCTAAAAACTCAAACCCAGATTGATGAATCAGATCATTCTCAAACTT
>JAUEJL010091287.1:0-14202 GCA_032274825.1 Drosophyllum lusitanicum
GGGACCAATAGTCAAAAAGTCAGAAATGTCCTCCTTCATACAAATATATCAATTTTGATTATTATCTAAGATTGAATATGGACTATTGAATCTTGAAATCTAATGGCTATAAATTATCCCTCAGAACTATAAATTAAATTAGTACTGTATTCAACATTTCTCATAATTTTATATCTACTTAACATTATTTATTTATTTAATATCAACTCACTCCACCATCTATGGCCACCACCATAATCAACGGTGGTAGCGAGTGGCAGGTAGTGGTGGAGGTGGGTAGAGGGGAACAGAATATGTGATGTTGTCGTTGATGATGAAGATGACCTTTAAAAATTAGTCAATATAGAAGCTTTTCGAGTTGAGAAGCTTTTCGGAGCTTTTAGAGTTATTTTTTATAATGATAAGTTAACAAGAATTTAGTATAAATATCAAAATTAGTCAATAATAGGTAATATGCAAAAATTTTCACCAAAAAAAGATTGTGAATTTCAAATTTTTATTAAAACGTTTTGACCTAATAACCTTGATATACTTTGTTTTAGAACATTTGAAATTTGTGATCATCTTATTATAATAAATTAAAATTTATAATTCTTTCACACACGTAAAATTACACGTTATTTTCATTAACAAAATTTAATATTTATGTTAATTAATGAAGTTTTAGTTAAAACAACCCTTTTTTTAAGAAGACCTTTAAAAAAAACCTTGCTCCTAAAATCTCTAAAAAACTGTTCTCTAAACACAACAATTATGATACACCAAGATAGCAACACTAAGGTCCCGTTTGTTTCATACAATTTAAAAGAATAAAATTAAATTCTTTAAGAAATTATATTCTAAGAAATGAGATTCCGTATCACATTTGTTTGTATAAAAGGGAATTGAATTCAATTCTATTCAAATCCTACATTTTGTTCGGTTTGTAAATTTGTCGAAAGAATTGAAATGAAATTATGTCAAACGACCAAACAAACGGGATATAGGAATGGAATGTTATTCCATTCCTTCGAATACCATAGGATTCTTGCGAAACAAAGGCGTCATAATTCTCATGAAGGGAGTTTGACGATCGGGTTTATGCAAGTCAGCAGTGTTACATTGATGAAGCTGCCCTTCACTGAACTAATCAACAACTTCTAAAACACCGGCAACAAATAGCTTTCACTAGTCAACTTGGATCTTTTGTTGTCACATATCTAAACCACACATGGGTGCTCTTCCTTCCTATTTAATAACTTATGTATCTAACAAACAGAAGCGCCTAATGATGTATACTTACTAGAAGCAAATGATCAAACCCATCACCAATCTTTTTGGTTTTACACATCATCCTCATTTCCTCTTGGTAAATCCACAAAACTGATTTCAACACTAGCAATGAGATAAAAAAAGCAGCAGCTAAAGCTGCAAGACTTCCAACTCATGGCAAACACATCAACATCTGTGTCTTGAGCAATATCCACGATGACTAGTAGGCGGTCTCGTCTACACGTAAAACAGGATGAAACTAACGTATACGCAAATACATCCTTGTTAAAAGGAAACGGTTATAGACGTAAAATTCGACACTAACAGCATACGGATTGTAATTTACTTCTTTATTTATTATATTATAATAATAAGTAATAATAATAATAATCACCGTCTAAGAAGGAAAACAAACAAACAAATAAGACCTTTTCGTTCTCCATACTCTTAAAGCATCTATAGATTTGGCATATAACGCGAAGCTTGAGGCAATACAATATAGATTATTGCATATAATATACACAAACACGTACAAAATGCATCAAGTAGGGAATCTGTGACTGCTATTGATAGGATATCTACACACAAATATTATAAACTGAAACGTGGAAAATCAAGAAAACACATGTATCTACGAAGACCAATTCAATTCCACACAAAATGACAAATGCCCCACATACCTGCCATTTGTGGCTGCGCCTCTAAGAATCTTATTCTTACCAATAAACATTACAATTCTCAAATTAAATGCAATAATATATTTAACGCAATCTTATAATTAATCAAACAATATCCAAATATAATACCTACCCATTCTGCCTTTTGATGATTATTTCCAGGAAAACATATTATAACAGCAAGGACTTTGTATGCTAATCCATAACTTTATTCATAGACTATTTTTATAATCTTCAGGATGTATCCACCAATGAATAAGCAAGACATCTATATAAGGGGATGAAGGACCACCTCTCAAAATCGTAATTCTAGTTTGCAAAGAAGCCTGAAAACAAAGAAACAAGCAAGCGTGATATTCGTGTGGCTCCTCTGCTTGGCATCGTTTTTAGTGTGATAGATGAGCCGAACCAATATCACTCTTGCGTGTTTCTTTGCATAGATAGTTTTGGAGGTGTTGAGTCCAGGTACGTAATCATTATGTTTTTACCTCAAGGAACTTATTGCCAAACCATTCTTCACAAGATTTTCCTTTCGGGTCATCCATGATTAAAGAAAGGGTAACCTGCCCTTTACAGACCCATCAACCTGCTTCATGACCAACATAAAAGAGGTAGATTGTGTAATCGATGGTTAAACAACTCTCGGGACTTGATCCTTACTCCTTAGACCTCAACCATAAATTTCAAGTCCCAGCTGTGATGCTGCCATCATATAGGTTAAGAATAATATGGCTACATGAATAGAAAGTTAACTTGCATTCTTGCTAACCAACACCATGTTGGTATATATGTAATTTGTTACAAAGCCTATAAAACTAGGAAATCAATGAAATGTAATAACAAATAACTGTTTTGGTTGATCAATTTGTGCACAAATAAACAAAAAGCAATTTATCCAAAATTTTGCTATACAGAATTTGATGAATTAGTTGCTAATCGATGCTAAACTGTTTGGATAACTGTATGAACTGAACAATATCATACATATCTCAAGAGTAATTGTATGTTACACATTCCGCTTATGTTTCAAGTGGTAATCGTTGGACCGTCGCAGGAACAAACCAAATGGGTAATAACTCTAACCCGGTCTAAAGAAGCATATCTTATCTAGTGGTTTGAGTGAATAGGTGGTCAATCATCTCAGATGCTATCCAAGAATGGGAGCCTATAACTCTTCAGGCAATCGACAGCATATATATCACACGAAGGTTAGGCAACGAATCCTAAGAACATGGGTATTATACAATTAATATTGCATGGTTGAAGCTGCTTCTATCTTGCAAACAGGCTTATATAGTGTTGCATTATACCCACCGATCTCAAACAGTATATTAAATAACTTGTTAGTCTGGGCAAGAAAACTAAACATTATGGGCTGATTTGGGTCGCCCTGAGTTCGAGAATGGGTCCAACGTGCCATGTTTCGGATTGTTGTATTATCAAGTATGTGTCGAACATGTCATGTTGGATCATGAAGAGGTCACAGACAGGTCGGGTCGATTAGCTTAATCTCTGAAAATTTAAGATCCCTCCCTACTTAATGGTCACATCCAGATAACCGGTTCCACCAAATCACTGCCTGACAACCAGCACGGCCACATCCACTTTCCGACCAGTGGCACCAACGTAGAAAAGCAAAATGAAAAGCTCAGAACAGATTTTGGAGTTGATCCTAATCAAATCCTCAAAACACAAAAAGAACTCAAACTTGGGTGACGTGTGGCCAGTAGCCATGGTGTAGATGGCAGTGTCTTGGTGGTCGCTGCATTGGGGGAGTATTTGTCGGGGAATGATAGACATTGGCAGGTGGGCAGGGTCAGGATGGGAGTTGGTGGTAGGACGACGGTGTATAAGCGGGAGACAAGAGCTCTTTGGATGAAAAAACATATATTCAAAATAGCTGGTCAATCCGACCCAATCCGTTTGACTAGTTCTGTTAAGTGAGCTTGTTTCTTTACCTAGCGCATTTCAACCTGTTACCCCACTTAATCTGACCCTCCTGTTTGCCTCCTTTAGTGTACATGTCTAAATTTGGTGCGAAAAATAGGAATACAGCACACACACACACACATATAACAGTGACATAGAGTACAAAAAAATAGACACTTATGCACCAAGACCTAACCCTCATGATATAATCAGAAAACAATCGAACAAAAGTTGAAACTCCAAATACGAATCCCCAAGGTTCATAGGTAAAATTCACAACATCATACACTAATCTATAACGCGCAAACCTTTTTGTAAACAAAATATAATTAAACATAGGTCTCAGGCACGAAAAGGAATTTGAGAATCAAAGCTTCGAACATGCGCAACCATCGCTCGAAAATCACAACCCACACGATTCATCTGGTCCTAAGGTACTGGAATTCCGCAACATTGGAAACCACCCGATTCCTATAAGTTTTTCGAAACGCATAGATCCTACATAGAAGTGTCGTTGCCACAATTTAGTGTGATTTTATATTGATTTCAGGTACACTCGGTGTGTGTTAGGATAAAGTAAAAAGGGTTTTTTCGGTGAGAATCTTTCCTAGCCACAGAAAACAAGGGGCATAATTGGTATTTTACACTTTTGAATGTTAAGTATCAATCACGCCCCTTCTTTTCTGTAGCCAGGAATGCTTCTCATCATTCTTGCAGAAAAATCCTTCTCACAGGATCCTAAGGACTACCCAGTGTTTATTAATAGAAAAGATTTGAGCGTATAGGCATATATATTTTTATCACCTGTATCGTATAGCAGCAGCAGCAGCATATTCAACGTCTTCCACGAGTACCACCACCTGTCCTCGCTGCGCCACCTGTCCTCGCACCAGGATAGCGAGCAAATTGCATCCTTAAGCTGACCGAGTCTCGGTCATGCTCATCAAACTTATAACCTGCAAAAGCAAGTTTGACTAATTTACACTACACAACGAACCGCGCTTTCTAATCACAGGGATTAAGGTTAGGTCAAGGGGTTTTGTTGCAAACCTAACCCTAAAGCTCTCTGACTGTTAGCCATCTTTCATAGAAAGGGGTGCAAATACGCGAGACGTGTGTTCTTACTGATTAAAATGGATTTCATAGTGGTAGCACAACCACAATTAGAGGTACGGATCTAAAATGGATTTCAGATACGTAATACGATTAACTTAATTATAAGTCTACAAAGAAGGAGCATTTGGGTTGGCCGATTAAAAGAAATGTAGCAAATCGGAGTCCATAGACGAAGCTGCTGCTTGTAACATACATACTTAAATAACTTCATAGATTTCTTAGGAGGGTGTTTAATTCACATCATGTTTTTGGATGGAATAAGATCTGTCAAAAGAATTGGATCCTGGAGGGAAATTGACATGAATCTTGTTGACAAAGAGTGGAACGGAATCCAATTCTATTCCTTTGTAGTATGCCGTTTAGTTTTGCAAATATGGTTTGAAATTGGAATGTATCGAGATTCCCAGAAGCTGTAAATCTAAACTTGCAGCAGAAAATATGAAGCAGATTGCCAGATTGAGTTTTTTGGAAGCAGATCAGATCAGTTAATGGTTATTCAGAAACCAAGGATATTTTGTCTAAAAATAAGTTAAATAACAACAATGAAATTCTAGAGATTCCTAGGAGCTTGCAAAGAAATATTAAAATCTTTCATTTGATGAAAGATACAAATTCCACCACCCTCTTTTACATCCAATCACGCCTCGGGATAGACTCCTGAATGTCAATTTCGTCAAATTCTGTGAATCAAAAACGCCCTTAGACTTCACAGACATACTGGGGGTCGAAAGGGAGGGGAAAAAACAACGAATTTTCATAATCGAGTCTTCCTTGATACATTACCACCTCTCAACTAGAAATAATGTGTACTGACATAAAATACGGATACCCTATTCTAAGCTTAGGAGTATATAAGAGGAGTGAAGAATAACCATATTCTTTACAATTGAAAATCGTTTGCAATTTACCATATTCATATGAATGCCTCATAGCTGCAACTCCAGGTAAGCAACTCGCTGAGACAAACTCGTAACGATACGTTCAGGTAGAAAATAGGCATATCGTTATTTATCTAGGATTTTCGCATTATTTTAAGGAACTTAACAGTTAACAGTTAACAGTTAAAGTGCCTCAAAACATAACTGAGAAACTACCATTTGAGGTTTAAAAAAACATATTGCTATGGATAAAAACAATGATGAAGGATTTATACTGCCACCATACTAAGGGTTGTTGTAGAATGAACTTTCTAAAATTAAAGACAACAATTTGTACAAACAATAAAAATTCATAATTGCAGATACAAGAAACACAAATTTACCTTGTAATGCGTCTTTAGCAGTAGCTGCCTCAGCTGGACTCTCAAAATCAACAAAACACAGTACCAACGGATCCCCACTGGACTGTAAAACCCAAAAAACTGTATCTTAGCATAGATATTAGTAAATGCCTAAAAAGCCCTTGCATGAATCACCACTCACTATATAAACTTTTGTGGGTCCATCAATCATTCTACTCCACAGATCACTAATTTCTAAAAAGGTAAGACGGTGATTTTTAAGAGAGGTCTATAAAAAAGAATTAACAGTTCTTGATGCAAACAGATTTAGTCTTACATGTCTTGACTCCTTGGTCACAAGTCGAACTTCTCTGTAGCCCACAAAAGGACGAAATATATCTGACAAGCTCAGGTGAAGGAACAAACCATATGACACACACACATTATATATATATATATATATATATATATATATATATATATAAATATAATACATATATATACATATATATGTATATATAAATATAATACATATATATACATATATATGTATGTATACTCATTAAATAATTACTCATCCACCGGGACGCAACTCACGGTTGGGTAAATATATAAACGACCAAAAGACCCCTATTAAAGACTCATTGATGTGGTTCTCACAATAAGAATGGTTCTCAAATGAACTTCTCCCTATATATATATGGAGAGGTTCATTTGAGAACCGATTTTATTGCGAGAACTAATCAATCAAATCACATGCGTCTACAAATTCATTATATTCGTGATTATGCATCTAAATTAGATTGCTTCGTGACATTTCAGATCATTTGGGTAGATCGAAAGATGAGAAATTCATGATTTGACGCACATTAGATGCATTTTTCTATCCACGAATTTCTTCACATAGTTCAGCCCAAATTCTCTAAAACCTCACTAAATACTCTAAATATGACGCATAAGCATGATTCTAATATATTTGTAGATGCATATAATCCGATTGCTTAGTTTGCAACCTTCTATCCTAAGCACACACAATGAAGCCATAATGACATATGCAACAGGATACGGGCTACTTCTCTTCGTGAACAATTTGCAGGCAAACCCTCTACAAAAAGTGTATTGCTAGCATCAGGAGGTAAAGAAATTTCAGGCCTTCCCCCTAACAGTCCTGCGTCCCGACCTTTTGTCGCTGCTGCTACCGAAGAATCCACACCCCCCAGACCCATACCCATCAGCCGAGGATCCTCGAGAAAACGACCACCAAGTCCCGTGCTCATGGGTCTAGCCGACTCGGTGCCACCATATGGTGGCAATTGCTGGTATATTAGATTAGCATGTAATAATTATATACATACACACACATACAGAATGATTCACATTTGGCACTGCATATAAACATACCGTAACACGCAAGTAACGATCATAAGATGCGCCAATGCTATCAGAATCTTTAACAACAAGGTGAGTTCCTCTCTCATCCTCACGCGCAAAATAGGTGGGCAAGTCACGACCACCAGGAGCATCTGTAATGAGAATCAAATCAGCACAAGGTGGAAATATATCATTAATGATTCACAGAGAAATATGGCTTATTCCACGGATAATTCGAATTACCTAGAAAAATGTATAATTAATTCAAAATTCCATAAAATGAGGCAACTTTACAGATTTATAATCCAAAATTGCCCCTGTTTACTCTTAAAACTTCGATAAAGTTGACAAAATAATCAAAATTAGATGAACTCATAGTACGAACTAAACTGCTTTAAAACCCCTACAAAATCCATATAAAAGAAGAGACGTTTCCTTTTGACTTTGGCACTATATAAAAAAAGAGATGTGTCCTTTTGACTTTGGCACTACGCGTCTACGCATTCTTACTCCAAACTCCTAACTTCCTCCTATTACATGTCTTTTGCTTGTTAATCTCTATTTCTCTCTACGACTCTATCAACTATTCCATTTCTTTTTCCTTGTACTAGTGTTGAAAAGTCCTCTTGTAACAAACTAATTTTTTTTCCTCATCAATTGTAATACATTTATTCATATAGGAGAATTTCCCACTTGATGAATTGTACATTATTAATTCAAAAGAAAAAACAGATTTTAAATAATCTAGCGTATAATTCATGAAGAGAAAATCCTTATGAGACATGTCCCTTATGGCCTTATGATAGAAAAGATAAATAGTTACATGGGTAACCCCTCCTGAAAGGTAAGCTGATTACTTTATAAATATAGAATCTTTAGAACTCCTCAATTTGATCATAAAGGTCTAACACTCTAACGTGCCAAACTTGCAGCGTTTATGGTCCTTTATTTTTAGTGGCTGCATGAATAAGAACAAACCGAATAGATGGTGGCTCTATCTACATATTGATATTACGATCCCTCGCAAGGTGATAATACATGTTTGGACCCTCATGATAAACTAATGAGGCTATACTTTGCTGACCAATTTTAAATCCAAATAGTTAAAAATCAAGTTTTTCATAACAAAACCAAACACAGTGAGATCAATTATCCTCTTGTGAGGGATCTAATGATGCAAAGCATAAAGAAGCATTCTGGTGAGCCTATTCATATATACAAATCACTAGCTTCAACATATTTAGACAACCCCTACGAAACATTCACAAAAAAACTTCAGGTGCAGAAAGTTGGGCACGGTAGACATATATGCTCTAACTTAAGGAGTGACAAAAGAGTGTGCTTAGCTTATCTATTAGTAGTGTCTATCCTTGTAACTAATTAGTATTTCTATCCTTGTCTATTGTTGCACATGTATTTATACAAAAACTTTCATGCATGATGAATAATATAAATTAATCTCACTCTTCATATACTTCAAGTTGATTGAGGAGTGAGGACCATGTTAAATCTAATCAAAGGCAATGTGCTTTATTCTCAAACTGTTTACCATTCAATATGTAGGATAGAAACTCAAGTTGTAAAATGTGCTTTTTCTCAAACTGCTCTTTTCCATCATTTTTTATTCTTTATAGTTTATAGTCAAAATGTGACTTCTTTTTGTCAAATGTTCACTTTAGCTGCTTCCTACTTTATGTGCATATAGCTTCACAGTGTTAAACTTGAGGTTTAAAATGTCCTTGTAGCTTATCATGCAGAACTAGAAAGATACCTTGTCACCTAGCTGCTTTGGATCCCTCTAAACAGCCATGTCAACCTTTGACCCGAGAGCTTTAATAGTTTTGAAAACTTAACCAATTTTTTTCTTAAAATAAGTTGATTAAGACCACATTTGATCAACTACACATTTACGAAACCTAACCAACATCTAGTTATGTATATTTTGATTTTGATTCCACCCTCTTCCAACGGATTTGATTCCAAGAATAGAAAACAATTAAATCCATAGGTCACTGGTCAAGATAGTGTTTTTTGGTGACAAATCTTTATCCGCATAACAAAACGCAAACTCTAATCTATACATGAAACCAGAGAAATAAATTACCATGGGTGCAAGCAAATAATCAATGAAAATTCAGATCATTTCTTTAAGCGAGCAATTACTGGCAGAAATTGGCATGCAGATATATCAAAAAGATTCAGATGCCCTACAGCCTAAATATGAGACTAACAACAACCATACAATTCTAAGTTCCCTCTCTTCCAAAAAGAACTTATCACGATACTGCACTGACTACCGAGTGTCACGTAAAGATTACCATGTTGCTTTAATTCTGAAGTCATGTAAACTAATTGTGCTTGTCATAGACTAAGTTTTCTAAAAAAAGAGTTACAATACAGGCATCCAATTCTGAATCTTTGAAGCCAGCATTCATATAATTTAAGAAACTAGTGATAAATATTAATTTCATTGTAGAAGCATGGAAATGTCGTAGCTAGGGTTTTCTCATATCTGCACAAAAGAATGCCATAAGGTTCATCTGTGACGATTTATGAAATAAAATGAAAAGATACGTCGGCATGGCGAGCTTTCCTGCTATCAAGAGATCAGAAAATTTTGACATGTTGTAACAGCCAATTTGCCATTGAGGGGGGAAAAACCTAACATCTATCCGACTAAATCGAAAAGTTTAAGTACAAATTTAAACTAGATTTTAGGTTTACCTAATCGAGACAAAAACAAAAATAAAAGTAGGGCAAGAAAAAAAAAGGAACAGCAGATTGTTACCGTAATCGGAGCGGGGGCGCTTTCCCATAAGTGAATGAAGTGGTGGCTGCTGCGGCTGTCTACCTTCCGTGGCAGCGTACTTCCAGTAAGAATCGGCCATGTTTTGGATATGATCAATATGAAATCAGATGCCGAAAATCAAGAAGACCAAAAGCAGCTCTGATGTTTACGGCGTTCCGACGGATACGAAGTGACGAGAAGAAGTAAAGAGATTGGTCCCGTTAATTATGTCTTCGCGCTCGCTTTGACTTCGACTCGGTGAATGTCATTGATATCAAAATACAGAGGCAAGCATATAATTTTATATTTATCTGTTTTAAGTAGGATAATATTCGAACGAATATTGGCATATAGGTATACAAGATTGTTAGTTTTATACGAGTATATGTTAAGTTTCGGTTATTCAAATTAGAACAACCTGCATATTACAAAAATAAGAAAAACCAATATAAGAATGAAAGAGTGATAAAAAAATATGTGTCATGGTCAACAATAACCCATTAAACATACAAGTTTGAACAAGAATATACATACAGATTTTTATACATAAGTGCAGAGCTCATTCAATGGACAGTAATACGTTAAATACACAAACAAACATATAAAATAATAAACTGAAAAGCAACCCAACCATTTAGCCCTATTTACAAAAAATAAAAAGTCAAACTACTTCAATTTGAAAATTTACAATGTCAAAACAACGCCATATAGAATTAGTTCCATTTTATTTTAAAAAGAATATAGATATGTTTTTAACTTTTTACATAGTGTTAGTGTTGTAACCAATTGTCTAATTTTTTTTTTTAACTTGTTGAATATTTATTATATTGGTCAATTGATTAAATATTAATTGTTAAGTTTTTAGTAGTTACCTTTAGTTTTCAATAATTGCCTTTAAACTCACATTAAAACAAAAGTTAGTGAAAATTACTTAACATCATCATTACATGAAATTAAATTTATGTTTTTATTTAGTTTTAAGGTTGTAATCAATTGTCTGATTTTTTGTAACTTCTTGAATATTTATTGCATAGGTCAATTGATTAAATATTAAATGTTAAGTTTTGAGTAGTTACATGTATGCTTCAATAATTGCCTTAAACTCATATTAAAACATAAATAAGTGAAAATTACTTACCATCATCATTAAATAAAATTAAATATATGTTTTTATATAATATTAGGGTTGTAACCAATTATCTAATTTTTTTGTAACTTATTGAATATTTATTCTATTGGTCAATTGATTAAATATTAAATGTTAACTTTGAATAGTTACATTTATGTATCAATAATTGTCTTTGAACTTACATTAAAACATAAATTAGTAAAAATTATTTACCATCATCATTAATTTAAATTATCATTAAATTAAATTACATTGAAACACCATTAAATAATCATATAATAAACTCAATCAATTAGGCCCATTTACAGAAAATAAAAAGTCCGACTCTTATAATTATGACACATCACCAAAGACTACTCACCAATTGATTTCAATTTAGAAAAACACACCTCCCAAGTAATGTCGCATATGATTAGAAATATTTTAAGTTAAAGAGGATATAAATTTATTGCAATATTAATGGATTTTCAGTTACTAGAATCGATTATAGACATTGAAATTTAAGATTAGTGAAAATTACTTACTATCATCATTAAATTAAATTAGATATTTTAATTTGAATTATTATTAAATTAAATTACATTGAAACATCATTAAATAATCGTATAATAATGTATTCTATAAATCGTTTCGGTTATGAATTTGAGTTAAAATTACTTTAATATTGTTGAGTAGGTTTCAATTATTGTCTCTAAACTCACATTCAAACCTCAATTAGTAAATATGAGTTACTATCACCATTAAATTAAATATTCTAATTTGGATTATTGTTAAATTACATTACATTGAAACAACATTAAATTAAATAATCTTGTAACCCAACCTTTAGGCCCTTTTACAAAAATTAAAAAACCTAACTTATATAACAATGTCACATAATCAAAGGTTTGTCTCTAAAGCATCAAAAAAAAACTGAAGCTTTGGTTATTATCATTGATCATCATCGACCAACCTGTTAGCGACATTCCCTTTCATAATCGGCATAGTCTCACTTTATACCCTTAGCACAACTGCACAAAATAACTATCAAATTTAGAACATGAAATTGAGATTAAAACCAATGTGTGGAGCAAAATCAACGAAAGTACAATACTCCAGACATGTATGTCATCAAATCAATCTAAAAATGACAATAGAAGTCAGAAAGAACAAAATCATGAAATCTTCACGTTATACCTTTTGAAACTACCGAAATGTGATGTTAGATCTCACTGGGCCTCCAAATCAACATAGAGGAACATATATTTGTAGCTTCCTCAAACGATAAATGACAAGAAACTCTGTCTGGTTCACATCCCCTCATTCAATACCATCATTTATTGAAAGCAAGAAACGCCTAATTAAATGAGAAGCAAAAATAACACTGGCTAGACTTTTGCCTTAATCAAATTCCTCTCCTTAATTCATTGTGCCATAACTCTTTGAAGCCTAATTAAATGGCTATCGCCGTTAAGAGGAGAGTAACGGGCACCGCTTATTTAAAGAGCAATAACAAACCCATAAAAAGAAACCAAAAACCAACTCAAGCATTTAGGCCAATTTTACAAATAATAAAAAGCCCAACTCCTAAAAAATTACCACATTAGCAACCCTTTCTTACTAATTCACCATTCTCTTCGACTATCAAAATGGAAACAAATCACAATAATCAAAATTCGTACAAAACTAACAACAGTAAATCGAAGGAAGCGAGAACAATAATCGATGAACCGGAAACAATTGCTGATTAGAACAAAATAAGAAGATTTACCATGGCGCGGCGTTCTTTTCTGCAAATTGCTGAAGTAACCTAAATTCCCGATTTGGTGCTTCGATTTGTAGCCTCGCCGCTGTCAATCGTCACTTCTATCCTCTTTATTGCTCTCAGTTTCGAGTAAGGTGCTAACGATGGCACTTCAAAACTGTAGAGTGCAACCGAGGGTTGCTATCGCCATTAAGAGGAGAAGAAAACTGTCAGTCATTTGATGAGTAGTAAGCCATTAAGAGGAGAAGAAAACTGTCGGTCATTCAATGAGTAATAATAAAGTAACGTAACTTAAAATAAACTAAAAGCCAACCCAGAGCCCATTTATAAAAAAGGTCCAGCAATTCTAAGCATGTCACCTCATCAAAGTCATCTCACTAATTCACTTCAATTAGGAAAACAACAACTTAAACAAGGTGCCACATAGGATGAAAAAGGTTTTAAGTTATAAAAGATATAGATTAGGGTATGTTTGGTTCGTGAAATTTTGCAGGATTTGCATTTCAAATCATTTGAAATCCCAAGTTTGGTTGAAAATAAGAAGTAAAGGATTGAGATTTCAAATCCTATAGGTGTGGGATTTCAAAATCCTTGGGGGAGGGATGGTATTTCTAAATCCCTCGTATGTGGGATTTCAAAATTAGGAGTCTACTAACAATTCGCAGTTCGCCTGCACCATATCAATCGACGCGTCACTATCGTCATCGCTACCGTAATCAGTCACCACCATAACCGTCACCGGCATCACCATTGTCGACCACCATCGATGTCGTAACCGTTGCCTTCATCGTCTTTGTATTCGTTGTCATCTCCCTTTGTCCATCGTATCCATCACTACCCTAACTGGCCACCGTCGTAACCTTCCCCGACTCCGCCGTCACCCTTACCCCTCTCCGCCTCCGCTGCCATCGCCTTTCACCGACTCCGCCTCCGCCGCTGTCGCCTTTCACCAGCTCTGCCTCCGTCAGCGTCTCCCTT
>JAUEJL010091298.1:0-14199 GCA_032274825.1 Drosophyllum lusitanicum
AGTTTATGATATTATGACTTCCGCTGCATTAAATTGCTCTTATTTAAAAAGTTTTTTTTATGGTGGATTTTCGAAAAATCACGGTGTTACAATATATATATATATATGTATGTTTGTATGGCATTAGAATAATATATTGGGTAAAACAATTCGGTTTATATCTAAAATCAAGAGAAATTACTTAAAACAATGGAACACAATCAAACCAAACTGACACTGGCTGGTTTTGGCGGGTTCAATTCAGGGTCTTTTCAGCTTAACAATAAAAAGTTCAAAACCGAAAAGGTATAGTATGGTTTGGTTCGGTTGACGACGTTAAATAAATGCCTGCATATAAATTTTGAAGAGGGCAAAGTTATGATAAAAATGCACACATCATATTAATGTCTAATGAGTCATAAACATATAACAATAGATTAAAATACTTGATTAGATAAACATAACAAAAAATAAGTTTCTCAATGTGTTAGATAAAATATTCAGGTGTTACATGTATCTATAGAATTAGTATCTCTTTGATCTTGAAATGTTTATTATATAACAGAAAAAACATTGTTAAGAAATAAGTAACCTCGCCTTTGAAATGTTCAATTAATTACTATTTATCCTTTTTTCTATCAATATTTATCAATCATCAATCAATCAATCAATATTTATAATACACTGTTAAGCAATTAATATTAAAATGAATCGTTTAGAAGTTTCAATTAGAATCGAACTAGACCGTTTTCGATTTTCGTCTTGTTGACGCTTGAGATGGCGACTCAAGCCCGGCCCATAACTAGAATCAGTTTATGTGATTTATTTGACGGGTCAAACCCGGCCCAAAAAACTTGTATCATTCCACCATAAGCATCATCATCACCAGACGACTTGGGTCAATCACTCCATTGTGCTGCTACTGAGAGAGAAAACGGGGCTAAACATGGAGGTTTGCGTAGCCAGATCTCGTAAAACCCTAATCTTTTTACTCATCGCTTTGCTCTCCCTGAGTTTCCGATCGTCTTCTGCACTCTCATCATCGACGCCGGAGCTTCAGATCATTACCGCCGAACGCAGAGTAAGATTTCCTATAATAACTCATCATTTCTGCAACTATTTTCACCCGTTTAGTTTTCTTTATGCGATGCATATTTGATGTGCATTGTGGTTTGATTTGCGTTAGTTAACAGGAAGTAATTTTATAACTGATCGTTAGCGCATTCTCAAAATGATGGAAATTCTTAAGACGAGTTGGTAATAGACGAATGAAATGAGATTTGAACCGCTTGAAATGTTAAAATTGAGTTAGAGCAATGTTTTGTTTATGAGCTGGGTTATTTTCCTTTTCGTTTTCTTTGTTGTTGATGTATACCTTTTATAATTCTGATTGCTGTTGGTGCAGATTGATTTGGCTTCACACATTATTAGGGCTGTATTGACTTTGAAGGTACTATTCTATAACTAGAACCTATTTGTTATACAAACTAAAGCACGTTGGTGGTTGGTCTTAACAACTGACTACATATCGATGTATTGTGTTTATTGTTTGATTAATAACCCATATTTGGTTTGGGTCTTGTTTCTGGGGGGAGAAGTGCGTAAAGTCCTTTTAGCTGACCTAGAAGTTTTGGCTATATTGCTGCTTTTCCTTAAACAAAAACTGCAGCGATCAAGGTTCAGTGGCAATAAGTTTTTAACTCTATTTAGAGGCTGTTTGTTAAAACAGAATAATTAAGCACCGAATGATTCTTGGCCTGAATAATTCAAAGGCTCTGTATGAAACTGCATCTGAATGTGACATGCTGTTTGATAAGGGTTCTGAATGAACAATCTAAATGATGCAAATTACCATTTAAACTTTAATAGTGATGTATTATATTATAAGATATGATTGTTTACCAAGACGTGTGAAAGAAAGGGTATTAAAGTAAAATACTTGGTGCTTAATGATTCAGCATGATTCTTCTGTTTCATTCGGCACCGTTTTCATTCAGATGCGGCAATCAAACACGTTGAATGATGAACGATTCAGCATTAAGCGCTGAATGGTTCCATTTAGCAGCAAACAAACAACCCCTTAGTCTATCTAGGAGGAACATAAAAGAAGGGCTTTCGGGTTTTTTCACCCCGTTTTGTGGTCTCTTTAAACAAGTGATCAAAGACTGAAGGCCGGGAGGAATGGCACACCCAAGTTGATGCCAATATGCCACATGTTCTTAAATTCAGAGTATTCTTTTGGTTGATTCCATTTGGGATACCAATTAACCTAGTTCATGAGGGATGATTGAATAGGTCTCATAATCTGTTGCAAACCCCACTAGCTGAGGTTAGAAAATACATACTTTAGCTGTTTAGGGCTTATGGCTATTTAATATCAACTACTTACTGTACATGATTTGCTGACGTTACACCTAGAAGCTATATTATAAGCTTTATAGCATATGTTTTTTTATGTTGGACTATTTCAGGTACAAAATGATGGGGAATCCCCTGCTTCAAGCGTTCTTCTTGCATTTCCACCGCAACAAGTTAAGCATTTAGCACTGATCCAGGCCGCTGAAGTTGCTGGAAAAAAGAGGAAGAAATCTCTACATGCACTTGATGTGAAGCCAAGTGAACATGCTGATGGCCCAAATGGAGCCAAATTATTCTCAATTTCATTGAGGAATCCATTGAGCAGTGGTGGATCTGTCTCAATAGAAGTATCATACATTTTGACCCAATCCTTTGAACCTTTCCCTGTAGAGATAAGTCAATCAGAACCCCAGTTAGTCTTATACCGTGACAGTGCCTTAATACTGTCACCATATGCAATTAAACAGCAAACGACGGTTATTAGGACACCAAGTACCAAGGTGGAATCATTTACAAGAGTGGAACCATCCACCCAAATGCGTACGGAGCTGAAATATGGGCCTTACAAGGACCAGCCTTCATTTTCATACACTCCTATACTTGTTCATTTTGAGAATAACAACCCATTTGCTGTGGTTGAGGAACTTGTGCGAGAAATTGAAATTTCTCACTGGGGCAACCTGCAAATTACAGAGCATTACACATTGGTTCATAACGGTGCTAAACACAAAGGCGGATTTTCAAGGTCAGGTCACTGTTGATTACATATGATATATGAGGCCATGCTTGTGCAACACAATGCTGATTCTTTGTACACTGCTCTCTTTCTTTTACCTGGCACTATTTTCAAGTTTCTCGTTGCATGATGTTTGTAAGTTTCCCTTTGTGGTTTTTCTTGTGAGGCAATAGAGGTACCTTTTTATATTCAAGATATATTGATCTGTCCTAATCATCCATCCCATGCTGCTTCTTGAATATAACAATCTGTCTCCTCCAAGTAGTAACTAATCAGCTTCCCTTAATGTTATGCTATTTTAAGGTTGCTTTATATTTATCTGTTCTTATAGTTGAAATTCCTTATAGTAGTGCATTCACTCATGAACTTCTCTTTGATCTATATAGTCACTAATTTGTCCAGTATCTTTGTATATTTAGTTATTTACACTAATATGCATGCAATTTGAACTCCAAGATTTATGAGTTAAGATCCTAGATCATATGTTTGATTCTTATGTTGTTACTTTAGTTTGTAGATAAGCTAGTACATGTAACCATTGTGAATAGCTAATTATAATAATGAATTTTTTACTCACACCTATAATTTCTCGACTTATTTCATTTTATACTTACCTTCTTACCACCATCAAGTGCCCTTGATCTGAATCTCCAATGTCAATGTATTATTTTCCTTACCTTGTTAATTAGCTTTTGACTTTTTCAATCTTAATCTTGCAGGGTGGAATATCAATCTAGGCCATCTATTAGCAGTGTCTCTTCATTCAAGCATCTTCTTGTAAAATTACCCCCAAGGGTTCACTCAGTCTATTACCGCGATAACATAGGCAATATCTCAACATCACATTTACGGACAGGTTACAGTAAGGTATTTTCTATACTTATATCTTATATTGAACATGGTGGAAATAAATTTTTTGGTCTGTCATGGTTCCGTCAGAAGTTTGATTTGAAATTTTGAATTTTTTTATAATTTGTTTTATGTTCCTTAGTTTGTTGCAAGTCACCTCAATGAAACCTGCATGCCTAAACGGTTAGGTTCCGTTTTCTTACACCACTTTTTAATCTTCTGTTCTCCATTTTGTAGGTGTCATTTTCATTTATTCTCACATCTAATAAATGAAACCACTATCACTTGTTACTTCACTTCTAGTGTCACTTGAGAACATAACCTTACCCATTCAAGATTTTTACTAAGAATCCAATTGTCATTAAGCATCATGCATCCCCCCACCCCCCTGTTTTAATGAAAGGAAAAATAAGAAGCACGATCATATTTCCATTTAATACGAGGAACATAGATTATCCATATAGACACAACACTGATTTATCATGTATGCAGTCTGAACTGGAAATTGAACCACGTTATCCTCTGTTGGGAGGGTGGAAAGCGACATTTGTCATTGGGTATGGGCTGCCTCTGCAAGACGTTCTTTTTGAGTCAGATGATGGTAAGCGGTACCTAAATTTTAGTTTTGGATGTCCTATTGCTGAAACGGTGGTAAACAAGATAACAAACAAGGTACAAAAACCGTATATTTATATTTTTACAATTACTATTACGTTTTACGATTTGTTCTTTGCTGCTTTTGTTAATTAATAGAAGCTATTTCAGGTCGTGCTGCCTGAGGGATCGAAGAACCCATCTGCTGTGGTTCCATTTTCTGTGGAACGTCATGCAGAGGTAGCTTTTAATTGTGCTTTAAATAATTGATGAACTTAATAGACAATCAAACATGCTTATTGTCTGTCTATGAAGACTTGTTGAGATTTCTGAACTTAAACAATCAAACATGATTAATCTTTGTAGACCAGTTATTCCTACCTTGATATTGTTGGAAGACCAGTGGTGGTTTTGGAAAAGGAAAATGTAGTTCCTGAGCACAACTCTCCTTTCCAGGTGATTATAAACCACTTGTATGTGTATGTGTGTGTGTTGTTGAGACAAGGGTGATCCTATAATAAAAAATCATCATATATTTTCCAACACGCTGACTGTGATTGTGTAAATGGATGTAATACATTTCTTTATGTCCATTAACCATCTTTACAATTTTTTTTTTCAGGTGTACTATGATTTCCACCCAATGTTCATGCTTGCAGAGCCATTGATGTTGACATCTGTATTTTTCTTTTTCTTTGTATCTGCCTTGGCTTACCTTCATATGGACATCTCGATAAGAAAATGAAGAGCAATGCAGGTACGTTAATGCATGCAGGTACCAGGTAAACAACCCCTTCTAGCCAATCTCAATATGAGCATGGCTTGATAAATTAGAATATATGTAAAACTGACCCCCCAACGTTTTGCTATCTACTTGAGTGAAGCATCAATGTGTTTAACGAGAACACAAATTAGTTACAAAAGATTGGAAAGTTCCATACATCTTCTTCACATAGCTCGGGAATTTCGACCTTTTGGACCAGTCTGATAAAAGAGTTACAGTTTTTGTTCTACTGCTTCAATCATGGATTGATCTGCTTTTTTGATATGCTTGCACTTTTTTTTAAACCTTGAGGACCTGCCTGGATACATTATTTTTGCATGTTTAGGTATCCGGAAATGGTGTTTCTTTTGTTTCACTTTGCTGAGAATTCCCATATTCCACCATCATGGTGAGCCATGCTGGAATATCTTCAGATCTCTCCCATAAATAGTTTAGTGTATCATCAATCTTCGCTGCTTTAGGTTTTTTCTTTTCTAACTATATTATATTAAATAAGCTTGAATATTTATAGTGGTGATGACAATTTAACCCATTTACTTGAACTTTAGTCCATTTGAGTTGCATTTTGGGTTGAATGGATTGAAAATAACTCAAACTCTTATTAAAATTTTTTACAGCCTTTCAAATCATTTTCATGAAAAATGAGGTTATTATATTAATAATATGTAAATGTAATTATTCATAGTGTTAAAGGGAAGGACAACGAACTTAGGCAGGTAAATGTTACCTAACTTCCAACCTGTTGACCTATAATAGAAACAATATGATGTGCCTGAGAGCCCGTTTCCTTTCATCATTGATCTCACCATTTCCAACACAGTACGGTTCTTTTGCTTGATGCCTTCATCACAAAATGTTGGTGAATTTGTAGAAAGAAAGTCACCACCTCTATCCATTCATAACACTTTCACATGCTTTCCGCTTTGCTTTTCTACCGTTGGTTTGAATTTCTTCAAGCACACAAACGATTCGGGTATGAGTACTCATCCGGCTAGAGCATGTGTGAAAAGAAGAAACTTTCCCAATTCAGATTTCATTATAAGTTGGCATGAATCAGTTCCAGTACTTGAGTAGCACGTTTCAACTAGAAATGAATATTTTGCTCGCTTTCCAAGTGCACATTGCTTACATACATGTTCCAAAGACTTTGATACTTGGCAGATCATTGCCATCCATTTGGATTTTAACCACTGCAACCGTTTGATATGGAAGTGTCTGTATCTCAAATGCCATAGCTTGGTTTCCTCGTCCTCTTGAATGCTCGTGTGAAGATTCTGGCTCCTCTTTGTAAGATTAAATATTACTAAACCTGTAGTATGTTGAGTTGATCCTGACTTCATGGGGCTGTTAGGAACTACTATGGAGGATGTTCTAGCCAAATACTCTTGACTAGATTCATTGTGCTTCATATAGGAGGTTCCAAAGTCGCACTGCCTTTGACAATCCTTGAAATTCAGTTTTGAGAATGGTCTGATTGAAGAAGTTGCTTCAAACAATTATAAGATTTTCCCACCTCCTATTGAATGAAAAGCAGCACTTTTGTATCACACTTCTGGTTTTCTTTGGTGTATGTATCGTCACTGGTTTAAGCAGTACCGATTTTATCCCATAAGTTTTGAGAATTGAAGAGGGACATCATTTTGGTGCTCCCAAATTCGTTTGCCTTGAAAACTGGAATATGCGAAACTAAATGACTAGTTTTGCCTGGTTCAGAAAACTTGACTCTGGTACTATAATTTTTGGAAAATTGACAAACGGAATTCACGTTTGGAGATGGAAAGGTACTGGCTTCCCCTCTTGTGTTATTAACTTGAGTTGCATCCTTTAAATAGGCAAGACTTAAGGGAACAACTTTTGCTTCAAACATACTTAAAAGCATAACAACTCCTGCAGTCCTTCACTAGAAATCTAGAATAAAAAAGCTAAAAGGCAAACGCTCATTTTTTCTTGCAAACGATCTTAAAGTGGCCTAGTGGTAGAAAGTCTCAGGAAGACACCCGAGTATATACTATAAAGCTAACAGCATTTTGGTTCTAGTCGAGTTGTTACATTAATATGAACGGAACTTACCAGTTTCTACTATATTATCTGCTTATTAGCTTAATTATTAAACTTCATATGCATTTAAAAACTTGTGCTTAGTTAATTGTAATTATTATTGCTATTATATTTTTCTTAACTTCTATTAAAAAAAAGGTTAGTGAGATGGTGGGATAGAAAAATAAGTATTACCTTGGTTTCATTGGGATAAAAGATGGAGTATTGGAGTGAAACGAGTGAATTGCTAATGTGTCGCTGATATGAATAAGCGGGTGATGGAATGAAATGATAAGTATACCATCCCTTTTAGAGCATGTGGAATGGCATGCACGAGTGATGAAAGAGTCCCAAATCTTGCAAGGGATGCACCACCCACCACTTCCTCCCGTCCCAGAAAACTCTCTTTTGCAAGGCTCCTCTACTAATTGGTAGTTTACTTCTCTCACACTCTATCTCTCTCACACACACACTAATAATTAAATGTTAACTAAATGGGATAGAGTTGAACGACTGAGAGACAAGATGAAAGATGAATATTTTTTAGGTCGAAAGATAGAGAGAGGAAATGATGTAACGATGCAAAGCCGATTGGGAAATGAAAGATAGGGAAGTGAGTCTACCACTTTTCACAATTTTACACATTATGACTGTCTAGTTGAGCTTTGAACATGGAGGCCGAAAACCCTAGGGCCAAGGATGTCTACTCGCAGTCTCGCTTGGTATCTTTACCTCCAAGTTTAGCCAAGAAAGCCAAATTTTGACCATTGCACGATACAAATGACACTTACAATGTTGTAAACTTTTATCGTCCGAAATGAGATAATAATATTTATTAGCATGAATTATCTTAGGGGGATGTTTGTGAATAAGGTTTTGTGATACACAACAAAATGTATGTGTTTAGACAAAAATTCCTCTAAATATGTGGATGAGAAAAATATATCACATGTTTGTAAGAAACAATTTTTGTTGCGTGCAAATCATCTCCCCTTATTTCAACACATAACGTTTTTGTTTATTTATTTAATGAATCATTCTGATATAAGTATGTGATTTATTTCATCTACTATTGAATGAGACGATGAATAAATAGGATATTATAATCGGAATGGATATATAGCGAATTCTAAACTTTAGAAAAAGAACTGATGTGCTTGATCTTGTAGGTGAATGGGTAGATTTTTGTTGATGTATGTATGTATGGTTGTATGGTTGTGGGCTTGTGGCTCATATAGGTTGGCCAGCATGGGCTCATATTCATTAGACCAATGGTCCACACTTGTCGACATGTAGCAGTGTAGCACCATTGATCAATAATTAGAGTTCAACGAACCATGGTCCTGCACTGCTGCCTTTGGTCGGGTTAGGTTAGGTGTGCACCCGGCCCCTCTCATATCAATTTTATCTAGCCCCACCTACTTTTGTTGCTATCTCTCACCAACTGGATATCATTTTATGAAATAATAATATCGATCTGTTAGTGTTAACATCAATTGATGATGATTACTTCAATTCACGTGTGGCCCTATCTATCTGTTTTTACTAATCTATTTATGTGCTAATTGCTCGTCACGACAACAACATAATAAATATGTATTCAAGTTACTTCGCAAATTTACTCTTTTCTAACTCGACAAAGGGAATGTGTGGATCCAATAAATGGAGATATCCCGTAATGTCCTTTTTGTACCTAGATAAGGACAACATCGAAAGAGCAGGGATACACTTTGGAGAAGATCCCGCGGTTAAGACCATCAACTTACTTACCCTAGCACACACTATAAGGGGCTCAGAAAACGAAACTTATAAATGAATGAACTTAGTCATATCCTTCATTTCGGTACTTTTGCTCCCTTCGACACGTTCCTCTAGTAACCTTCTCCGATCCGCTCAGAAAAAATAGGAAATTTTTCAAAGAAAGAAAGGCCTAGCCGAAGGAGAAGGAGGCCAACGCTAGCTTATGATTTATGTTGTCCAATCAATTAATTAATGGGGTTTTTGGTTCTTTTTCAATGTTTATTTTCGTATAATGTTGTTTTATAACATAACTTTATAAAATATAAAACTTTTCCCACACAAAATATTAACTTGGAGCAATTTAAGGTTTGGTAAAATATTATTCTTTCTAATCCAACTTATTAGATATAATATAGTTGTTATAAGCTTTAGTATAGGATGGTTCAATGTATTTGTATAGATGGGCTAGAATCTTGTAAGAATAATGTTTACCTATGAACTCAACATCTTTTTTGTTCACGAACAATGTGTGATACGTCTAAAGTGTTACAAGCAACCTCTTAGGTACCTATCGTCCTCAATGAGGTCTGCCCCACCATCTGTAACATCTCGCCCACCACAATACAATATAATCCGATTTGTCTCACTGACTCAGAAATTTGTTTCTAACGACCAGACAAGAAGTTTCAAAGTGGTCACTCATCCTTATACCACTCCTACCCAAGCACGATTAAAAGTAGAGTTCTTATGAGATTTGTCGTACTTGTGATTCAAAATGCATTATGCCTTGTAAAGCTAATGCTTACTTATGAACTTACCGTCTTAACTCTATTGTCCACTGACAATGTGAATTCCCTAAGGTTTTATAGTAGTGATGTCCAAAAAACTAAACACTTGAAAAAGCAAGCGGCCGTGTTTGATTCGAAAGTCGAAACCAAAAAAGTTCATAATCAAGGTACCCAAAAATGAAAACCCGTTATATCACGAGTCGGTTTTAGCTTTAAATTTCGGGTACCTTGCCCTACCCTTGCAAATATTATATTATATAAAATATTAACTCATACAAATCTAACATTTTTTATTTAAACCAATAATATTCTGTATTTCAAGAACTAACTCCACTAAAATGTCACTTTTGAATTTCACAAATTTAGTCATCAAAATTTTGCATGTACACTAAAGAAGTTTTCATTTTTTGTCAACATGGATGCAACCCTTATAATAAAAACACTATCCCTATGATTTATGTTTATATAAAAAAAACTCACATAAATATTAGCAATATGCTACATGATTTATCACATCTATGTTAATTACGAGACTGATTGATTAGAGACTTTATAGGCTTTGTTTGTTACCCACACTTTTAAAGATTTAAAGTTAATAGTATATTATAAGTTGTTAAAATATATCATGTCCTTTGGTTTGTTTGTAGTTGTCCTTAGAGGCATATTAAGAAATAAAGTTATGGAGATTGCATAATATTTGACTTTTTAGCTGACCACGAGACATATACATTTAAAAGTAAGTTGACCAGAGCCCATGAGGTGAGGAGCGAGTACGGTAAGTCATTAACACCAAACACAGTCATAGGCGATGCCGCCGAGCACGGCCATCGGTAACGCCTACATCGGCAGCCGCGGAACCATCACGTGCACACCATCAATACCCCAAATTAATTATTACTTATGACATATGCTTTCTACATAAGACATGTCGCATGTTTTCCTTTTTATTACAAATCAATTTTTTTATTTATTTTAAAATTGTCAAAATCAACATTTGCAACATGAATTAATTAAAGATAAATTATTTTCATATGAGGTAGTTTCCTTCTTTATGTAACATAAAACTTAACAACATATGCACCTTATATTTCATTATTTCAGAAACTCAAATGTAATAACTAAAATTTTATTTTAAAAAAATTCTTATAATTATATTTATATTGTAAAAAAATTTATTCGAATCCCTCATCTTTGACGTGTTCGGCAACAGGCTTATGAGGAATTATAGGGGCTTGAGATTTTAGTTTTCATAATCTTCAGTCTTCTAGCCTTGTTCGGGTGTTAAAATCTTAAGGAGATTACTAAAAACATAATTCCTCATAAGCCCAAAATAAAAGAATTTTAAAGTAGCTTATGGCTTGAGCTTGCGATTATCTATTAATCAGCCCTAGCCTCAGCTAGCTTCGCCAAACACACCCTTTGTGTGATGGATTCGAGTTTATTTGAGTTGTTAACTTTCTAAACAGACGATATGGTGATACGGTATTAACGAACATTTGATTGATATTTCTTATTAAATTAGATTTTATTATTAAACGATTGTAATTTTTGAACCTTTTATTTAGTTAGTGTAGTTTTTGAACCTTTTAGTAATTTATTTTAGTTAGTGTAGTTTTTGAATTTTTAAGTTACTATTTTATTTATTCTTATTTTTTTGTTTAGCAATTTAATTGTTTTAAAAAAGTTTAAATAAGCTTGGGGATCGCAAATTTTAGCATGATGAGGTAAGCGTTTGTAGAAGCCCAATTTTTTTCAACAATACTAAATAAATAGGCACAATTCATAAACCAATGGTTCAATTCGATCTTCCACCAAGGATCGATTAAATCAATTACAAACATTCATATTACGTCGTTTAACTAGTTCGAAATAAATAAATACTAGGGTGGCGTTTGGTTCGCGGATTGTTTTTCATTGGAATTGAAATCTTGGAAGGAATTTGAATGTGAGGGAATTTGATTTGGAAAGTAATTCCTCCTTTTGTGTTTGGCAAGACCAAATGAATTAAAAGGGAGAATCAGGGAAAAGCCCTAATCTCTGTCGCCGCTCCCCCCAACATAGCCGCTCGCCACCACCATCGCAGCCGCCCCCGACATAATCGTCGGGATACCTCCGAAGCAGAAGCAGATGAAGAGGACAAAGGAGAAGACTTCGTCGCCATTGCTGGACACCGCCGTCGCTGTGAAGACGAAGACGAATGAGAAGATAAAGCTGTGAAGACGAGTAATATGCAGTCGCCGTCGCCGGTCACCGAATCAGTAGCCATCGCCGGTCATCGTCTCAGTCGTCATCGCCGGTCATCACCTCAGTCGCCATCGTCGATCACCTTTTTGTGTTTGAGTAGTTGAGATGCTTGGTGAGAAGAAGGAATCTCAATTCCACTGATGTTGAGAAGGAATCTCAATTCCTTCATTTGAGGGAAAGTTTTCCCACCCTAAATTCCAATTCCTTCTATCCAAAGTGAACCAAACATGAAATTGTATGGGAATTGGATTTCAATTTCTTAGAATTCCTAAGGAATCCTTCAAACCAAACAGCCTCTAAGGGTTTTGAGATGTTTTTATCTTTCTTCAAGATTAAAAGTCAATCTTCTAAAAAGTAATTTAATTAGTGTAGGGGTTGATGAGAGCAAAGTTTAATCGTTCATTATTGAATAGGATTAATACATCTGTTAAAACACAACACAACGTTATATGTGGTAGTTAAATTTTCACATATTTAATTTGAAAAAGAGACGTACGTTTGTCATTAGTGTTTTGGTCAATATATACTTTAATATTATTAATTAGTGGGTTTGTTAGTATCATTTGATCCAACTATATATCAATTTTGATTTCGTAATCTTGAGGAGGTCTCGTCTTAAATCGATATATTCCTCTAATAATTGTGTTATAGTAACGTATAATTTGATTAGAGTTGTGTTCAATAAAGTTCATTTAAAAAAGATAGTCCTGAAATTTTAATATTCAATCACATGTGATTCAGTATACAATTACATGTGATTTGTAAAAGCGTCACATGTGAATTACGAGAAATTACGAAAATGTCATTCCGCCCAAATTTTTAAAATTTAATCTGGACCATTGATGACATTGATCCAAAAACTAAATTTAGTCCATTAGGACTATGAATTAATTATGGAGTATATTGAACAATCTTCAATTTGATTAATAAGTCCTTTCGAATAAATTCATTAATATGTGATTTTTTTGTTGTTGTAAGTGAATTTTTATTACATTTTTCTGTTTACTTGTCGGAGGTGTTCTGGAAACAGTTTCTCTACACATGCGTAAAGTTACGATTGTTTACATCTTAGCTCTTTCATACCCTACTCAAATGGGTTGTTATTGCTGTAAGAGTACCCGTAAGCCGTAGACCGTAATAGCGTGCATTAATTACCAAAGTACATCATGGTAGTCATTCACTCATTCCCATGACACCACTACGCCTCCTTACTTTAGTCAACCATGAACAACTCCTCTCCCGCTCGGCATCCATTTCACACTTTCCCACTCGTTCTCGTTGTCACATCAACGTCACATCATTTTTTTTTCCATCTCATTTTATCTCACAAACCCCATATTCGTTGCACACCAATTTTTAATTTAAAAATAAATAATAAAGAGAATAGATGATAGACATAGAGAGAAAATACTATGAAGAGAGAGAAAGAGGGGAGAGTGTGTGTGATGGTGAACCAACAACTCTTGAACCCACACCAATCCATGAAAAGTGACGATGGTGTTGGCTCTCAACCCACACCTCATTTGTGGGACAGATGTGGTAAGCCTTATCCCAACAATAACCATGACTTTATTTTTTTTTCTTTTTGTATGTAAAAACTATAGGTTTTTAATTTTAGTATCATGAGATAGTATAAGTATTTTTAGAAATGAGTTAGTTATGCTAATATAACAATCAAGCATAACAATTATTTAGTCAACATCAATACACAATTACATAGTCTACCCACCATATATGATAACGTATGTACCAGACTGACTCAACCAGACTAGGAATGACAACGGGGCGGATTCGGGGTGGGGATTGGTCCCCCGTCCCCGTTTAAGAAATCCATCCCCGTCCCCGCTTAAAAAACCGCGGAAATTTAAACGGGGATCCCTGTCGGGTATCCGGGGAAAATTGCGGGGAAATAGGTATCCCCGTTTAATGTAAACGGTTTTTTAAACGGGTAATTTTTCCCGTGGGGATTTAGACGGTGATTTTTCACCGTCATCGTTTACCTCTTGTCACGGACTTGAAAAACGATTATATTAAAGTTATACATCATTATCAAATACAAACGTGTCCGAAACGAACTTAAAGTCCTAATA
>JAUEJL010091309.1:0-14199 GCA_032274825.1 Drosophyllum lusitanicum
GTTACTATGAATACTTGAACACAAGATGAAGAAGTTTAGTAAGAACAAGTATGAACACTTTGCATGCAACTTGAATATTCTCTGATATTACTTTGAACGTGATACAAGTTGAAGATTACACAATGGCAAGGGTTACCTTGCAAACCAGGTTTGCAAGACATTTAAACAAAAGCCACATGGGCCTAAAGCCACATGGGACCTAGACTAGACAAACTAGACTAAACTAGGAATTACAATATTAAAGTAGGCCAAGCCCAATACAAATGCTAGTCTGGTTAATATGAATTAAATGCAACAAAAGAACACAAAGCCAACAAACTTATAAATATCTAACAAACCTGAAATGGAAGAATCTGATGAACTGTTAAAGGAAATTGATGAGTTCTCATTCTCAAAGCTGCCTGAGGGAAGAGCTCCTGTTCAGATTGTTGATAGGTTTGAAGATGATTTCCCTGCTGAAAAACATAAGCTGAAAGCCATTTCAAAGGTTGCAAAGCATGCGAAAAAGTTTGTTACTATAACCCTGATGCAGGAGGCTATTAAGAAGCTAGTTTTAACAAGGCTCTTACATGGAGTATTAGAAGAAGTGCCTAAACTGTTTCCTCCGGAATCAAAGAAGTTTCAAGTGTCAGCTTCAGATATCTTAAGGAAAAATGAACAAGTACAAGAAGCGTAGAAAGTAACATAAACGTCAGAATGGCCACTGCCCACCAATATTCAACCAACTCCACCAGTGTACACCTCAGCTGATCCAGGTCTTGATCATCATAAAATGTTCACTAGAGAGGCGATGAAAAATCCAATTTGGGGGAAATATGGAGTGAATGCGGCTTTCGTGGAAGATCGTATTCCTTCTATTTAAAAAAATCAAATTGAAGATCGAACACCCCCTGAATTGAGACATCTGGATGAAAGTCAAAAGAAAAGATATGAACACATACTGAAAGAATACAAAACTCCAAGAGATCAAATTGTGTCAGAATATCCGATCAAAAGATTGTAAAGGGTTTCAACGCAAAAATCGTTAAAGTACAAGTTTGTTATATATGAAGTTGAAAGAGGAAATGGACAGAGGATCACATTGAATGAAGCGGACTTCAGACATGTTAAACTGCACGACATTGAGTTTATCTATGAGGAGCTGTCTACTAAGATCAACAAGTCCTATGAGGAGCAACAATGGAAAACCGCGTTAATGAAATACATGAGAAGATTCATTCAGTTTGTACAAGAGCATGATATGCAACTAGGAGCTGAAAGCAATCATTACAAAGTTAATCTTCTCAGACCCGAGCAGAGCCATCCAAATTTACAAAATCTTGAGGAGTTAACTATCATTGATGAAAATCACAAAAATTTTGCTGGTCATAGAGGTGTCATCTTTAAAAACCAACAAAAGAAGAAAGTCTTTATTAGACTAGTTGATATGATGTCATACTCCGATGGTACACTGCAAATATATTACAACATAAGCTTCTGGAAAAGATCTGGAATGAACAAGCTACGATGACTCAATCAGAACAAGACGGGATAAATCGATCAGTTGAGGTTATAAAGCGTACATTGGAAAGCAGGAAGATCATTAGGAGGTGGCAGTTGGCTTTTGACATTAGAAATATATCAAGAATGTAATTGCTTTATCTTTCTATCTTTTTGTAATGGTCTAATTCACTATTAGGGGGATAATGTTAGACTTGTAAAAATAGTGAATTAGTTCCTAGCTATCCCTTAGTATAAATAGGGATATGGCTCATTGTATGCTTTACGCTTTTCACAATTGAAGAATACGTTTCTCAAAAGCTATCAAGGTGTTTGTGTGTGTTTCTATCATATTTTCTTCACAAAGCTTATCGTACATCAATCACTTGATATTCACTCATTCAAGAATAAAGAGTTTCTTTTCTTGTCTATCTCAAAGTTTGGGTTGTCTAGCCTATTAGGATGTTAGGTGGAGGAACCCGGAATCTAGAGGTTTAACTCTATTAGGAATTCTACTAGGGCCATGAGATACTTTCTTTGGAAACCTTTTTACAAAAAGTTATTTGTTGCTCGAAGATTTCATTTAAGTGGAAATTGATAATCCAAGGACTACAATATAGGAAAGTACACCTTCAATGGAGAACATGATATTGGCACTAGGAGACAGTCAAAACTGATTAAGACTCAGCTTGATGATATCACGCGTCGCGTTGCGGCTTAACCCACAAAACTTCGGCTTTTGATCCAATTCAAAATAAAGGTACATACATACTTTACTTAATATTGTCATGTATTTATTCCTTGAAAATATTATTACAACTCAAAACATAATAATATTTGGAAAAATGGGTGTTATAACTCTTCCCCACTTATTCTTATTTCGTCCTTGAATTTTAACTCGAATAAACAAGAATACTTGTCTTTAATTTATACTTCCAGTTCCCATGTCCATTGTGAGCCACGTCGATACTCCCATTGAACTTTGACAATACATATTTCTTTGTCTCTCAACTTCTTGATTTTTTCAATCAAGTATTGCCACCTATTTCTCAATATACTTGAGTTTACCATGCACAATAATATCCTACAATGGTACAAAATCTGATTCATCAACTAATCATTTACGTATGTAGGATAGGCAAAATGTGTTATGAATCTTAGATAGTTCCTCTCGTAGTTGCAATCTGTATGCTACTACTCCATCACTGGCAATAACTTTGAATGGTCTGATGTATCTTGGATTGAGTTTTCCACGCTTACGAAAATGTATAACCCCTTTCCATGATACTTTCAACAATACATAGTCACCGACTTGAAACTCAAGAAGTGATCTTCGTTTATCTACATAGCTCTTTTATCGACTCTAGGTTGTATTTTGTAATACTTCACTACTTCTAATTTCCCGTTTTCTAACGTCACCACAACATATATGCGTTCTACATTTCCTCCTACATAACATTTCATATGGAGGCATACCAATACTAGTGTCAAAGCTTTTATCATATGAGAATTTGGCCAATGGTATATGTACATCCCAACTTCCCCCGAAATCTATCACACAAGCATGTAGCATATTCTCTAGCATTGCTATCATCTTTTCACTTTAACCATCGATCTAAGGATGATACATAGTGCTGAATTTCAATCTAGTACCCATTTCTTCAGGGAACTTACCACAAAATCTAGAAGTGGACCACGTATTGCGATCTACTTTCATATAGATGTCTGCCACCTTTTCACATGAGTAATTTTCCCATATAAGAATAAAATGAGCAGTTTTCATCAAATAGTCCATAATGACACCTATTGCATCATAATTCCTTAGGGTTTAGGAAGTTTTGTAATAAAATCGATTGTTATATGTTCCCATTTCCACATAGGTATCTCTAAGGGTTGAAGCTTTTTGTGAGGTCAATTATGTTTGGCTTCTACTCGCAAGGAAGTCAAAGATTTTTCCTCATACTTAGCTGCATCATGTTTCATACCAGGCCACCAATATTCATTCCTTAAGTCTCTATACATTTTTGTAGGACCTGGATGTATAAATTTTTATTTATTTATGTGCATCGTCAACTAAGTTGTGTGAACATTAGTCATACTCGGCACCCATATCCGCCCGTATCGGGTTAACAAATCTTAGTTATTATTAACCATCAAGGATAGTTGTCCTTCAACCGATTCCTTCTTTTGATTCTCCTCCTTTATAGCTTCCTCTTGGGATATTCTAATCAATTCAAACATAGGGGTTGTCACTGTCATTCCCAATAATTCTACCTTAACTATCATACATGTGTTCTTCCAGCTTAAGGCATCTACCACCATATCAAGCCATTTCCATTGTCGCATGTTTAGAATCTTTTGAACAACAAAGTATGTGAGACTTTATGATCCGTATAATCATACATTTGACACCATAGAGATAGCATCTCTAAATCTTCAATGCAAAAACCACAACCGCTAATTCTAATTTGTGATTCAGATAGTTACCTTCATGAGGTTTCAATTATCACAAGGCATAAGTAAATAAACTTTCCCTCACTGCATCAACACATATCCAAGTCCCACATGAGAAGGTCACAATTAACCACCATATCATCTATCCCGCCCGGTAAAAATAACACTAAGCTTCACACAATTTACCTTGTAAGGTATCACAAGGCTTTTGTTGTTTGTTGTCCAAATCAAAACAATACACTCTTCTTGGTTAACTTGGTCAATGGTACCACAATTTTGGAGAAATCTTGAATAAACCTCCTATAATACCCAGACAATCCCAAGAAACTTCTGATTTCAATTGGAGTTGTCAGTGTCTCCTATTTCATCAAAGCTTTAAACATCGCAGGATTTTGATACCGTCTTTGTTCACAACATAACCCACAAATTGAATATCTTGAAGCCAAAATTCATATTTGGTGAAATTCACATAAAGTTTCTCCTTCTTCTATGTCTCTATTCATCGATGAACACAATTACCGACTTATCAAGCATACGTCGACACACTCTATTAATCAAATCCATAAAAGTAGTCGGTGCGTTCATAAGACCGAATGACATCACGCTAATTCGAAATGTCCTTGATGAGTCCTAAACACCGTCTTTGATATATTGTCATCCCAAACCATGAGTTGATAGTAACCGGGTGTAGATTAATTTTTGAGAACCATGGGGCTCCCTGAGGTTGATCAAATAAATCATCAATTTTTGGTAAAGGATATCTATTCTTCACATTAAGTTGTTAAGCTCCTGGTAATCAATGCACATCCGAAAAGATCTATCTTTCTTCTTTATGAACAAAATCGGTGCTCCCCAAGGTGAACTATGTTTCGTATTTGTGGCATCAACAAACGCAACGAAAGCTAAAAAGAGTATAAACAATTTTCTAAAAATGCCGACCAATACATGCACCCAATAGACCAAACTCTAAACATGCAACAATGCAACTAAAAGAAAGGACAACAAAGGATTGAAATTATACCATTCAAGTAATCTCTCCCCCTTGATTGTTGAAGGCGTTGGATGTGAGAACACAAACGAGTGTTCCTCTAATGGTATCCATACCAAGCACGAGTGGTTCTCACTTTCTAGAGTACTTGGACCCTACCAAGAACACCACCTTAGCTTGATACCAACTTGAAGCCCAATGCCAATTGTCTTCCAAGTGTGTTTGTGAGAGATGTGTGTAGATATGTAAATATGTTGCCAACCCCAACACCCAACACCATTAGAACATCTTATACACCACATAAAGTATCCTAAAAATGTACATAACAATGTTGGTGTTAATAGCCATCAATAGCTGATTAATATAGTCTTAAAAGACTAATTAAATAAGTTGTTATAGCGTCAGGCATGACCATGGCCCACAAGGCACGCCCGTGCCAGCCCAAATGGGCACACCCAAGTCACGCCCGACTTGGGCTCGTGCCTCAGCACTAGGTACAACCATATCTCCACCAGGCACACCCGTGCCGGCCCAAAAAGGTACACCCAAGGCACGCCCAAGTTGGGTCCTTAATCGGCCAATTGGCACGCCCATACCACCATCAGGCACCATCATGCCCGGCCAACTAAAACAATCTTTTGGAATTTTTCTCTCTCTTGTTCAAAAGTGTTGCCAGAATCAATACTTGGCATGTGGCCTAATAGTTCTATGCCTCATCAGCAGTGATACCAACTTGTGTGTCAGTCGGCATACTACAACAGACTCCCACTTGCATATGACATACCCACGAAAGGTAACACCGACATAGAGTGGCCTCTAGCAAGGTATCTATACCCCCAATTCAGCATAGGGAATGTCATCCATGACAAGTGCCAACCTTTAAAGAATGGTCCTATAGATAAGTGATCATTCATCCTTTTGTTCGCGATATCCTATGTGATTGCGAGGCATGGAACATAGTCAACCTCTAGATCATCCATAATTCTGTTTCTAGATCAAGGCTGATGCCGACCAATAAAACAAATTGATCCATTATAAATTCAACCCAAGCATTGACATGAATTTTGGTGTTAACGCTCAGTCAACGAGGGGCGATGGATATCTCTATAAAGAGAGGAACAAATTCCTTGACTACATCATCCCATCGTAGTAGCAAAATCTCACCTCAAAGCTCCCTTTATAACAGCCAATTACGAAATGCGTTAGAAAGCGATGAAAGCAAAATAAGCCGATACTCAGAGATCGCATGTATCTCTAGTGTAAGGATAAACGATATTAGCATCCTAATTTACTCGTGACCTTGTCCATGAAGTAAACTTAGGTGTGGGTCCTCCAGTCACTTAATCCATTATCAAGTATAGAATAAGTGATGCGTAACCATGTATTCAATCCAAGGTGAATACCTTTACCAACTACTTACCTCATTCTTAATTCACCTCTTCCTTCCTAACGAGAACGACCGACTATGGAGAATTTAGAATAACCATGTTATTCAAGGAAGCTGTAAAACATGCTAAGTTGGAACACAATAAAGACTAATGAAATTTCCCGATACACGCTCGTTACCAAATCTCCATTTGATAATCGATAAAACCAAAAGCACATTATTGCTTAATGTTCCCAATACAAACATATCAAATTCAACTAAAACAAACTCAAGCCAAAGCCCTTTAGAAACCAAGTGCATGTAAGCCTAGCACGAAGATTATCACTACCTTGCGACTATAGCTTAATTAGTAAACGGATCCGACAAGTGCCATCCGTGTCTACTCTTATACGTACCATATTTCTACTCTCGACCAATCATTTATAAGTGTGAGTTGGCCATATCATGGACTTTGTCCAAGCATTCGTGCTCTCATTGTTTCAAAAGAACCCAATAGAGTTAACGATGTTTCGAACTATGATTCTTGTCTATAAGCCATCGTACCCTCATTGTTCCACAAAGGTCTAAATAGGATCACAATGCTCAAGATCATGGTTCTTGTGCATAAGCCATCATACCCTCATTGTCTCCAAAGAACCCAATAAGTCATCAAAGGTGTTGACTAACAAGGTTTCCATGATCAAAGTGCCCTGCATCTACTTTTTAACCTCATCCTAGATCTCTTTCGCAGTTGAAAGACTATCTACTTGTGAGTAAATCTCAGCTGATAAGCCTAGCCTCAAATAGTAACGTGCCAATTTGTAGGGTCTAGTTTAATTATCGTGTAAAACATTCCATCTCCTTCTAGTATACATTGCTTCATAAGCTCCCCATATTTCTTATCTTGGTCGATAAAGTCCATGAATCTGCCTTTCTAGACATTGTATTCACCATGATACATGACAAGAGACTTGGTATCCGTACAAATAGCAAGTATTTCATTAGACATCTTTACGTCTTTTGAATGATCTTCCTTTGATTGAATTGGGTTTTGTTGAAAATCAGATAACAAATTCAGTTGAGATATAACCGAATTCGGTTGATTCCTATCTAGTTCAAAATCGGTTCAAAAAGTGACCAAAAGTCGGTTGTTTCTACAGGTTTGAAATTTGTTTAAAGTCGGTTGAGAATAATCAAAATTCAGTTAACTGGTACCGGAATTCGTTTCGACCAAATTTGGGTGTTCGAATTCTGTTGAACTTTGGTTGAATGGGTGGTGACCAAAATCGGTTACTTTAGATTTCGGGTAGGCTTGGTATTTGGTTGACTTGAGTTGGAATTTGGTTGTGTTTGGTATTCAGTTGATAGAAGTTGGTTGACTAAAGGATTTGAATTTTGGCTGTTAGATTTCGGTTAGTTTTAGAGGTAACAGAACTCGGTTGAAACTTGATCCGGTTGAAAAACTTGAAGTTTTCAGAAATCGGTTGAGTTCACAATGATGACCGAAATTCTGTTTTTGACCGAATTTGGTTGCTTCAAAATCTCAAATTCTCCAAGTTCTTGAAAACCAAAACTCCAAATTCGGGTGTTCTTACTGTCGATGAACACAGGTTTGAATCTCAAACAAAGTTGTTTTAAAATACGTAAATTCAATCCCAATCGATTCCCCTTTGATTATAAACAACTCTTAATCTATTTTCTTATCAAAAACAGATAAAATCAAGGCAAATTTGAAGATTTCAGTGAAGAACACAAAGATCACTAAAAAATCTCAGATCTAACAATTGATCAATCAAATGTTAACCAATTTGAACGAAATCGATCCTAAATGATTCGAAAACAGTTTTCGCACACATAATCAATCCAAAACACTAAACAAAACCATGATTTCTCGATTGAAATTTGATTTATACTCAAGAATAGCACTCTTTTTTTTTTGAAGAACACATACAAACCTCCGATTTACAACAAAAAGTGGATCAAATCACACTAATAAAGAACCAATTCGATTATGGATTGGCTCTGATACCAATTGAATGTCCCTTTGATTAGAAGTAAGATGAAATATGTAGAACTAGCATGAAGAACTTGGTATTCTCTCAACACACACACACATATGGGTGTGAACACACTTTTCTATTGATATTTCAATATGAGAGATACACAGCCAGAAGTCAGATGGATTGACTATCTATAGGTAAGCATATTTCCGTTTTAAATCCCTATTAGGATAGAGTTTTCTCACTCTATTTCGGTTAACGTACTAACCGAAATTACACATATTAATACAATTACAAAGTGACAAAATAACGATCTAACACATCTGAATAGGTATAAGGTCTATTCAAAATTTTACACCATCCATTTCTATTATAAAAAGTAAAATACATAAATGATTTACTTACATCCAAATCAAAAGGAACTAGAGCATGTATAGAATTAACATGAAAGGTACCTGCAATTATCTCGAGCTCTACTTTTGCTTCTTCCATGGTCATTTGAAATGGTCATCCTCTTGATTTTGGCGCTTTATTCTTCTAACCATCGGTAACCCTTAGGGGTGTTTTTCCCATAGGTTTATTTTCTTCCACAGAAGTGTTAAGACATTCGAGCATGCGGTACACTGTCTTAATACATTTGAAAGAAATGTAGGGTTGGTCCGACATTCTTTACTAATGTGACCCAGCTTTTCACAATGAAAGTAGGTTTTTGCTCCCAAATGACATTCTCCGGAATGTCCTTTCCAACACTTAAGGCATCTCGTAGCCTCGTTTTTCCATGTAGGCTTGAAGCTTCCGGTCTAGAGTTTCTTTACCATGGTTTCAAGTTAAAGTGTGGATCTCTTCATCGCTACATTAAGATGAATTTCCATTTTGCATGCCATGTGGATCATTGGTGTTGGAATATGCCCACTTACACACATGAGTTGGTATCATTGCTGATGAAGCATAGGCCTATTGGGTGATACGCCAAGTATTGATTCTGGCAACACCTTTGAACGAGAGAGAGAGAAATGCCAAAAGATAATTTTGGTGGGCTGGGCACGGCTGTGCCTAATAGAGGTACGGGTGTGCCTATCGGCCAGGTACGGGCCCACAGACCGGCGTATCTAGGGCGTACTATTTCGGGCCAACACGGGTGTGCCTAGTGGAGGCACGGCCATGCCTAGCATGAGCCCAAGTTGGTTGTGACTTGGGTGTGCCCGGTTAGGCCGGCATGGGCGTGCCTCATGGAGCACGGCCGTGCCTCAACTTTGTAACAGTCTATTTAATTAGTCTTTTAAGACTAGATTATATGGGACATGATGGCTATTAATTCTAGCAATGGAGTTACGTTTTGTTGGTTGTTCTAGGGTCACAAGACTAGTCTCTATGTGCTCATGTGTGTGTTGTAGCCACTTTATTTTGTTACTAGAAGTGTTCTTGGTTCATATTCTCTCCAACACACTTAGTAGACATTGGCTAATGTGCTACAAGTGTGTTGCTCAATTTAGCGGTGTTCTTGGTGGCATCCAAGCTTGCTATCACTTGGGAATCATAGAGACTTGGTGTGGATACGGTAGAGGAACACTCCCTTGTGTTCTTATATCCGAAACCTTCATCAATAACAAGGAAAGAATATAGCTCGTGTTTGGTATAATCTTCTTCTCTTGTTTCTTTATTTTAGTTGCATTGCTAGTGTTTAGAGTTTGGTCCATTGGGAGGTGTATGGTCAGCATTTCTTGAAAATTGTTTTAGCTTTCGTTAAGTTTCTTGATGCCACCAATACCCAACAGTGGTATCTGAGCCATATCTAACATGGCTTTGCACTTTTGGGTTTGAAAAACCAGAATTTTTCTTGATTCTGTGATTATAATGATCGGGCATGGCCGTACCTTTCGAGGCACGGGCCGTGCCGGTGGCCAGGGTACGGCCGTGCCTATGGGAACACGGGCCGTACCTAGCAGAATCTGTGTTTTGAAATTAGAAACTGTTTCCGGTGGCACACTGGCGGGGCACACCCGTACCCTTCATAGGGCACGTCCGTGCCTGTCGAGTCCAGAACCAGTTTTGGGGAAATGTTTTGACCCGTCTTGGATCTGGTGTGGTTCCCATTGTGTTTTGGTTCCTATATTTATATGTTTTGTATGGCTTGGCATGAAGTGCATAAAAACATAAACTATATGAATATGTGGTTTTAAACTTGGTCTTAGAATCACTAATGCATATGTACAAGGATTGCCTTGGTGCCTTGAGTGTTTGTTTGGCAATCTTGATCAAAACATATTGTGACATGGATTTGTGTGGCATATCATGTGTTTTGCTTTGGTTGTGCTTGCTTGGTTGGTTAGGTAACAAGATATGCCCTTTAGACGTATGTGTTGTGGTGTTTGGTGTTTTGGTTTTTGGCGGCATGCGTGCCGTATTCCTGTAATTTTTATTACTTGGTGCGTCTTGAATGCCGTTTATTTATTCCTTTGTACTTGTATTGGTAGCATAGGATTAAAGCCTGTGCGCTGTTTCTACTTCTATGTATTTGTATAATAGTATAGAAGTTGATTTAATTTGTAATACACCATTGGGAGTCACGGAGGTGATGTCTTGGCGATGTGAAGTCCGAAATGCTAATGGAGATGCCAGATTCAGTGGGAGCACACTCAACTGGGTGCTTTGGATATTAGATTCCATAGTTGACCTTGTTTTCCCCATTTGGCTCGCGGGGAAAACACATAGGATTTTTCGGCATGTTACCGAACTATTGTGTATGCGTGGTTGTATTTTATTATTTATTATTCTTTCATGGATGCTTAGGAAATTGTATGCTAGATAATTTTTTGATAAAATAATGAAAACACAAGATTTGTAAAAATGGTTTACTTATCTCTGCGCGTATACAATTAATAAAATAATATAAAATTGATATTATATTATAAGTTGGTAAAAATTGGTTTTATCACTTAATTTGTTAATTCGTAAAATGGGTTAAAAATGGTTTTAACAGTAAAAACAAAATCCTGTTTTTTAAAATGTAAATCACGCGCCATCCATAAGACGACACCACCCGAATATAGTGAAGCTTGGATGATTGTCGAGCTATAGCACAAGTCATTCCTAGTGGATCTGTGTGGAAGGTGAGTGTGGCAACTCGCAAGGTTGGTTGTCGAGCTTAGCACAAGCCAATTATTGGTCGAGAGTACCACCGTGTGTTTTGACGGGCGGTTTACAATTCTTTTTGTGACACTTAAGTGGCGTCAAGCTCTAGCTGAGTCATTTAGTGAGATCAATTAGGAATTGGTGCGGGAAGGGATTAAACATGCCAAAGACATAATTGATGTTGTTGAATCCCGCAAAGGAACTGAAGTTGCAAAATGGTTGCAATCAGTAAAATGGTTACCGGCCTAAATAGCTTTGCCTTGTGATCCATGGCAAACCTGTCATAAAGTAAGGTGAAATATGGTTTATAGCCTTGTTTAAATAATTGGGTTTGATAAACTATTTGGGTAATTATTTTTGCAAGGACTGTATCAAAATTAACTAAAACATGTACTCTAAATTGTAGATGGCAAATGTTAACAACACAACTCCGAATCTATCACTCTGTTCGTTCCTAGAGAAGGAGAAACTAATAGGAGTGAACTTTGTTGATTGGCATAGGAAATCGTGTATTGTCCTTCGCCATGAATCAAAGTTGCACATTCATGAGGAACCCCTTCCGGAGCCAACTGCTACCAATGCGAATTGGGCCACTAGGTACGCTTTTGAAAAGCATTCCGAGGATACAAAAGAGGTTTCTTGTTTCATTCTGTCGACTATGAGCTGCGAGCTGCGAAAGCAGTTCGAGCATGTGAGTGCGTAAAACATGATTAACCGGTTGAAGGACATGTTCCGATAGAAGGTTAGAAAGGAACTCTATGAGTGTGACAAGGCCTTTGTTAGTTGCCAGATGCAGGAACGCGGAAAAGTTAGTGTACATGTCCTTATGAAGGCATACATTGACCAAATGGAGAGGCTAGGATTCCCCATTGGGAGGGAGCTTGTGGTGAATATTATTCTCTAGTCCCTGCCTGCGTCATATGATGAGTTTGGTAAGAACTATCATAAGAACAAAATGATGGAATCCTTAATGGAGTTGCATGGCATGCTAAAAGCTTTTGAGTCTAACATGGCCAAACGCAAGCTCACCTCATTCGTTTCCACCCGGTTGTTTAAGGAACGTGGAACCGAGAAGAAGAACACGACTCCTCAAGGAGAAGTTTGCTACTTCTGCAGTGAATTCGGAAATTGGCGCCGCCACTCCTGTCCTGAATGCTTGAAGCAGCTAAAGCTTCTAATGAGGCAAGGGAATAGCTCCTCATTTTCAGGTACATTCATGGTTAACTGCATTGCTTTTCTACTTCTTAAAGCTGGGTTTTTGAAATGCTAGCTATGGCACTCACATTTGTTATAAAAAAGGTTTGTTACAAAGTGCAGGTGTTAAACAGAAGTAAGCGGATAAGGCATGGAAAGTTGGACCTTAAGTTGGGAAACTTAGATGTTGTCTCGATTGAGAGGATTGGGAGTTTAGATCTTGTCATTTTGTCTAGCTAGTTTTATTACTTTATTAGATTTATTAATATTGTCTGCGCTGTGTGGCGAGAGAAATATTATGTCTATTGTGCCTTGGCTAACGACATACATTACTTTGTATTTGATATATATATTTGTGGAAATTATTTCAAAGTTTATCCTTGTCGTGGCATTTATAAGCTTCGCTTAAAAGTAATATAATAATCATGAATGATATGTTTAAGTCCAAAAATGGTTTCGATAAGTTATCCTTGTGGCAAGATCAATTTAGCCATATAAATAAGACTTGCTTGACAAAGGTACGTGTGGTTTGGGATCTTGGATACATTTGATAATTGATCAAATGTTGAGTGCGAGAATTGTTTATTAGGCTAAATGACTTGAACATCCTTCACCGGCGTCGGTGAGAGGATTGAAAGCTTGTTGAATTTAGTTCGCACTTGTGTGTATAACTCGTTCAAGTAATCCATGGGGATAACTACATATAGAGATGTTACCATAGTGAGGTATGTGGTCAATTGGGCAAGAGGTTAAGATATTTAAGTCTTGTAGAGATGTTAAGTACCTTAATTTTGAATTTTGTAACCATTATAAGAGTTATGAGATTTATCTCACAATTCGTTCCTCCTTGGACACATTGTTATATGGGGTCGGTTAGTGGAGGAACCGGATATTAGTGGATATGATCCGGTCTTGATAGGTTGCATGTTCATACCCATGTTTGAGAACACTTGAAAGTGGCGGGCAATGTTCTAAATATAGAATCAACAAAGATGGTCTAGTAAGCATCTTAGTAGATATGATTAGAAAGAGTATCTTTGCTTGTCTATCTCAAAGTTTAGATTGTCTAGCCAACGTGTAGACATGAGGTGGAAGAATCTGGGATCTAGAGGTGCTGCTCCATTAGGCATTCTGCTGAGACCATGGCATATTTGTTTCACAAACTTTTGAGGACAAGGGTTTGTTGCTCAATGGCAAGTGGAAATTTGATGTTTGTGGGAGCCAATGCGAGTAAAGTGAGCCTTGAATGGTAGAACCTATGTTGGCACTAGCAACTAATCATAAATGTTTAGAACGCAGCATGACGATGATGGAGTACCTAGCATAAATCATTACTCTTCCTATATCTGATAGGAGTTGTCATAAGGCCACATAGATCTACGTTCTATATCTAGAGGAAGATGACTAAATGATGGATTTTGTTGAATTCATCAACTATCGGAAGTTGTAGTGGGCCTAGGGTCTACTAGAAAGAGAGAGGTGATGAGAATGGGATGCAATCCATGTCGGACACCCAAGTATTGGACTTGTTTGATCCAACACCTTGGTGTAAGCCTAAGGGGTGTACGTGGGTCTTTAAGTATGAA
>JAUEJL010091320.1:0-14197 GCA_032274825.1 Drosophyllum lusitanicum
ATGGTTAAGAAGGGGTATTTTAGTACATTCAAGTTACTTAAAATTAAGAGTTTTTAAGGTTGTAAATGTATTATAAATGAGTAAGATAAGAAGGGGTATTTTAGTACATTCAAGTTACTTAAAATTAAGAGTTTTTAATGTTGTAAATGTATTATAAAGGAGTAAGATAACTATTTATACTTATTTCTCCCAATAATTAATTTATTTTATTAATTATTTCCACACTACAATTGGTGACATCCAATAATGGTTCTAAACTTCTAATTGGGTGTGTAATGGTGTGACCCTCTAGTGTTTTATAACATTGGACATGGTGACAAGTGTTCACTGATGCACATACACTAACATAAGTATTGTTGGTGCTCCCTAGCGTGCGTAGTGTCTAGGCCTTGGACTTTGTTAAGCACGATCGTGCTCTATAAAGGAGCACGACAATGCCTATAAAAATCAACATTTTCTTCGTTTTTCTCCCATTTTCGTTCCAATCTCGTCCTTTTACCACATATGAGCAAATTTAAGATATAATCAAGGTTTATTTGCTCTAAAAGGGTCATAAATAGGGGATAATATATGTGAAATATATGAATAAAATAGACTTTATCAAGCTATGAAAGGTGATCTCTTCCTTATAAGAGAGACGTTGTGATAGTGAATAAATTATTGACGTAGGTCAAGGAGTGGATGTAGATTGGAGTTTAACCAAAGTTACCGAACCACTATAAATCCGTGTATTATTTTTCTCTTCTCTTGACTCTTTACTTATTGCACTTTAATATTCTTGCTTGATATTTATGTTCATACTTGCTTTCAAAAGAGCTCAAGAATATAATTTTTAAAAGTAACTAAAAGGAGTTTAATAAGTTTAAAATTTTTAAAAGTAGTCAAAGAAATTCGTCAATCCCTCCTAGTTTCTACATAAACTTTCCAAACTTAAAGATCATTGAACTAATAACAAAATACAAATCAACCTTAAAACCAAATAACAACTTGAATTCCAAACAAATGGTAACTAAGAACAAATCTGCAAAAATTTATTTCAAGATGTTTTAACTTTGATTTGCACTATTAAACGAAACACAAAACCTAAATCAATTGAACTCAAAATCGAAGATAAAGCCCTAAACCTGCACCTATTATTGAAAGCCTGTATATCAAATCTAAAGCAAAATAATAGGATGGCTTCAAATCGCACATTCGGAAGCAAAATCTGGAATTTGGTAAATTGAAAGAGAATATGTAGGCTTCAAACCTTGAATCTGATATACGGAATCTAAAGCCCTAAATTTACTTAAATCAGAAGCCTTAAACTTACTCCATCGCATTTGTAGTATGCATTATATTGCATATGTCACATGGCCTTCAAAGACAAAACCGAATGAAGTTAGCGGCAGTTGCGTGCCCTAATCGATTAAAGGCGGCAGCGGTAGTGGTGTTCCCTAATCGATTGAAGGCAACCGTGGCGGCAATGTCTATTAAAGGCAACAATGGTGGTGGTGTGCTCTAAGATTGAAGGTAATGACGGCGGTGTATGCCACTGTGTCCTAATCCAAGCTTTCTTCAAAGACAAAAAAAAGATGAAAACAAGATGAAAAACAAAAACTTGATCCTGCGAATTGATTGAAGGTAATAGGGGATTTGAAGAAAGATGAATTGATGGTTGTAAAAATTTGGTTACGTGCAAATGACTTGCTAATTACTTGTATTTACAAGTAAATTGTATATAATAGTTATTTTTTGAAAGTTAGTTTTATTGTTTTTAAGAAAAAAATTTATTGTACAATGATAACTTAAACAAAGTTTATTGTATTTTTCATGCATTTTGTCTTAATTTTCTAGGATGTTGTAATTATTTGTATAAGATGCATAAATATTTATACTACTTAAAATTAAGAGATTAAAACTGAGAATGTTAAATGTATATATTAGTATAGACTATTTAATATCTACATAATTGCAATTTTGTTTGACTAGTCCCGCACACACCTTTAGTAAGGCTATCAATTCGGGTTGTGTTTGTGTTACCAGGTTCATGTTGTTCGGGTTCGGTCCAGTTTCGTGTCGACCCATTTATTGTTGTGTCAGGCTTTTTCATGTTGGGTTCGTGTCGGCTAAATGTGATCGACGAGTATTTTTTTGGTTTTCGAATACGATTTTTGAATATGGTTTTCTGTTTCAACTACGAGTTTATTTATGAAATTTTCAAATTTCATGATTGTTTTCCAACTTTCGGTAAGAATTTCGAAAATGTTTTCGTTTATATTCTAATTTCAATATTCAATGTTCGTTTCGATTGTATTTGAACTTTAAATTCGATATCTGTTTCGGTTTAATTCGAATTTTGATTTTACCTTTTTATTCAACTTAGATTAATCAATATAATAAAAAATGTGATGTACTACTTTTATATCAAGTACCAATAAATAATGTCATTAAACAGCCGAATAATTTAAAATAATTCATCATTTAATATAATTACGAATCAAATTCAAAATATTAAACTACTAAAATACCACCTATCAAGTAATCAAATGTCAAAGTATAAAATCATATAGTTAAAATAATAAATACCAAAATGATGTACTATTGTTGTAACTATAATCTTTTATTTTATTTTAAGTTTTTAACGTTTAATAGCTTTGTACTTTTGTTTGGTGGGTTTTATTGCCCTAAGATGCAACTCTGTTATTTAAATTCACAATGTTCTTTTCAAAATTCAAACTGTAATTATTAAAGAAAATTTTATAATGTTATAGTGTTACTCTTAAACGGGTCACTTTCAGGTTGTCATGTTGACCTAACCGACCCATTTATTTTCGTACTGATTTCATGTCAACCCGTTTCGAGCTCGTACCACTTTTTTCATGTCGGGTTTAGATGTGGTTTCATATCAACCTAAAAATTAATAGCCTTAACCCGTAGTCTGTAATTAAAAAAGAAAGGAGAGGATTTAGAAAGATTTATATATAAAGGAAAATTATTTTATTTATATAGTAAAATAATTTTTAATTGTTTTCTCCCCAGCCTATTTTACTAATTTTTCTTCACAAAATCTGAAAGATTTGCAAAGAAAATAAAGAATATTATATATATATATATACGAAGAATGTTCAATATAGTTTATACTTAATTCATAGTCTTAAGGGACTAATTTTAGCTTTTGAATCAATGACATCAATGGTTCAAATTGCATTTTAAAAATTTGGGCGGAGTGACATTTTTGTAATTCACATTTGATGCTTTTATAAATCACATGTGATTGAATATTAAAATTTTAGAGACTATGTTTTTTACATACTTTATTGAATGCAGCTCATATATATATCGAAAAATTCAATCGAGAATTATTTTCGTATGAGAACTGCTTATAACACCATTTATCAGTCAATAATAAGGGTATTTTAGTTATTTACATATTTACCAAATTATGAATTACATCCGGATAACCCGTCATTAATTTGCATGACTTGATTATGCTAAAATACCCTTGTTAGTGCGTTATTAATGAATCATTAATATCCGTCAAAAAATTTAGCCATTAGTTAATTTTAAGCAAGAATTAAGATTAGTTTTTAAATTTACGAAAAACCGTTTTTATTTAAATGTATATTATTTTATTTTCTTTCTTGACCGGATAACGCATCAACACACAAATTAAAAAAAAAACAGAAAATACCTTCCATAACAAAGTTACGAAATTGAAAATCAAAATCGGTCAAAACTCAAACAAAACGACAGCTATCACGTTCTCCTCCTTTTCTCGGTCTGGAAAATTCTCCGACCACCGCTGTTCGTTGCCGGCATCACCCACCGCGTCTTAGGTGTGCACCCGCCGTAACCTTCATCTATCCGCACCTTCAGAAAGTAAGTTCCTTGCAATTCGTTATCGACAATCTCACATCATTCCACTTTCTACTATATTTCTCCCCCAATTGGAATCAAATCGAATTCACAACCTCAATATATCTATCATGCTTAAATTAGATCTGATGAACTAAAAATTTGCCGAATTCAGGTGAAAGTATAGACTATGATCTTTCTACCGTGATCCAATTTATCGGGTACGCTTGAGATCCCTAGAATACCTCTCTATTTAAGTAATTAGTGAATTCACACAGACAGGCTGAAAGTTGTGATGTTTTTGTACTTTTAGGCAAGATGATGGTCGAAGATCTAGGAATCGAAGCTAAGGAGTCTGCAGTTCGTGAGGTTGCGAAGCTCTTGCCGCTTCCTGAGCTTTTGCTATCCATTTCTTCGATCAAGGCGGATTACATTGCACGCCAACAGGTTAAATTCAGTGCTCTTTGTGTGTATATCTCTAATATTGATACATTTTAATTTTAAGTAGGAGCACAAGTTAGTATCAAACTCATGGTTTTACTTTCTATCAAATAAGCATTCCAGTTTGATGTGATTTGGTGGTTTATGTAGATTTATTCTTCACAGAAACACGATTTTAGCAAATTAGCCTTCAGTTCAATAGGTCATTGTGTACTTTGAAGTAAGATTTATCAAGTCATCTGAGTGAAAATCCGTTTTAAGCTTTATGATTTTAGACAGCTACATTCATTAAGATTTGACTGAGTGGGAAAAATAAAGTAACGGTGATTGTGTTGCATGCCAGCAGGTTAGCTTCAGTGCTTTGTTGTGTAAAATGTCGAATCTTTATGCTTATTAAGTTAGAGCAAAAGTAAGTTTTAAAGTCACCATTTCACTTTTTATTAAAAAAAAGTACATATAAATAATAAAATAGTTATGAAGATTTTGATGTGATTTTGGTGGTTTCCATAGATTCATTCCTCGCATAACCATGAAATTAGCAAATTAGATTGTTATTGTGTATTTTGCAGTATGATTCAGTATGTCATGTGTGGAAGAATCCAGTTTTTTAAGCATTTTGGTTCTAGGTGGGGTTTGTTCTCTGAATCTTGATGAGTGGAGAGAATGAAGTAACTTATGATGGGGGGTTGAGATAAATTATGTTAGGCTCATAAGTTTGTAACATTTGTGCTTTGGTGGTTGCTAGAAGTGCATTATAATGGGATATATATGAGTAATCACACTTTGCTGTATCAGTTTTTGAGCACATTATTTGCTTTTAAGCAGTTTGAGGCAAATTAACGAATTATTTTCAGGAGAAACGTGGGGCCTTGTAGCATGGTTGCTCCATAGACTCATAGAGTAAGGAAAAAAATTAGGGGGGGTGTTTGGGATTGCTTATATTAACCTGCTTAGATTCAATTGTGTATTCCTTGTAAAGTAAGCAAATAAGCAGTTTTCTCATTTACAGTGGGAAATAGCTGACATCCGTGAGATGATACACTAGCTTTCACTTATCTATTTTTTTGTCTTCTTTTCACATATTCCAGGCAAATGATGCACAACTTAGCACCATGGTTGCTGAACAGGTAAATCTTTGTTTGTACGAAAAAACTTCAAACCATAGTCCTGTTGCCAACTTGCCATATCAGAATGTTGTCTTCTAAGCTAACTGATGAAGATGAAATGCTTCCATTTATAATTAATTCATCAATGTTATGCATTTTGTTTACAGGTTGAACAGGCACAAGCTGGTCTAAAAGCACTTGCTTCATCTGAGAAGACTGTAAACCATCTCCGTGAAAACTTTGTTAATATTGAGAGGTACATTTGTTGGCACATGAAGCCAATTTTATGATTCTTATGGAGTATGGACCTCTATATTTCTTATATTATTCATATTCCCTTTTGACTCAAATAGGATATATGTAATTAGCGTTAAGACTGATCATAGTGCTTTACTTGTTTAGGCTATGTCAAGAATGCCAAACGTTAATCGAGAATCATGATCAGATTAAGCTTCTTAGCAATGCCCGAAATAACTTAAACACGACATTGAAGGTATGCGGCCCATCTTCTAGCCATCTCTTTCCTCTTCCTTTTGTTATTATGTTTTTTATTTATTTTAAATAAAATTAATGCCCTTTTTTTAGTTTGAGTCAAATTTCATGGTGTAACTTCTTTGCACCACTATTAGGATGTAGAGGGGATGATGTCGATTTCTGTGGAAGCAGCTGCAGCACATGAGTCTTTAAGTGATGATAAGGAGCTCATTAACACGTATGAGGTAGGGCTGCAATGTTACACAAATTATTATAAACAAATGATTTTATGTTCCCTCAAACATGATATATTGACTGTTTATCTGTTCTTCATGAACACATTTTTCAGAGGTTAACAGCTCTTGATGGAAAGAGGAGGTTTGCATTAGCTGCTGCTGGATCTCATAAAGAGGAGGTTGGCAGACTAAGGTCAGGATCAGATTTTGCTTATTTACAATAATGCTACTGATATTGAAATGAAGGATTCATAAACTTGGACATTCGAAAAGTCTAGTTAGTTCTTGGTGAATTTGCTAATAAGAGAGTTTTAATTGAACACAACTTTAAGTCTTTAACCATTATTTGTGTGGTCCTAGGGAGGGGTAAACAATTCTGATTCTTATGTCTATGCCCGTTTGGATTTGTATACACTTTTGGTAATTGTACGGAATCGTTCTTGAACAAAGATGCAGCCTAAATAATAAGTTTTGAGGTTGACATGTTTCGCATGTGAAATGTTACAGAGAATATTTTGAAGAAGTAGACAGGACTTGGGAGACATTTGAGGAGACCCTATGGTCACATATTTCTAACTTTTTCGAACTTGCTAAAGAAAGGTATGCTCGTTTTACAGTTGTATTTATCATTATCTAGGCATCTTTTGTTTCTACCCTGCTACCTGATTTCATGCTACTATACTCTAAACTCGCAGTGTTTAAATGCATTTTCATCTTAGTGTGCTATGCTTCTTAATTTGTAATCTCTTAATTGCAGCCCACAAACTCTTGTACGTGCTTTGAGGTATGTTTATCAACATTGCCTATTTCATTTTTAGTAGAGTTCGTGGTTCTTCTAAATGTTGTATTGTTCACCTTTTTTCCTGTCTGGAAGTAAAAGACTTGATACTTTCTACTACACTTTTAGAGTTGTTGAAATGCAAGAAATTCTCGATGACCAAGTTGCCGAAGAAGCAGCTGAGGCTGAAGGTGGTGGTGCAATGGCATCAGTTGCAAATCCTCGTAGAGCTGGCAAGTACGTATTATAACAAATAAAATTTACATATTACATAATCTAATCTTACTTGTATTTAAATTTTATTTCATCCGGCCATTGCATCAAATTTTCTCTTGTGTGGTTTATTTTCTCGTGGCTTGCAGGAAGTCTACTACTGCAATTGCTTCTTCCAAAAACCTTGCAGTGCAAAAGACAAAACAGGGAAAAGGCTACAAAGATAAATGTTATGAGCATATCACGAAAGCTGTTGAAAAAAGATTCAGCAAACTTTTATCCGAAGTACTTCTTCAACCCATTATGCAAATATGTATTGTATATTCTGCCATATGATTTTAACAGTATTCTTGTGACAGCTTGTTTTTGAAAACCTGAAAGGTGCTATAGAAGAAGCAAAAAAGGTATGCACATTGATTTTAATTTTAGTGGGGGATAAAAATTTACCAGGTGGCAGGGTCCATACATAAGTCAGCCAAGCATTTATTTGTATATTATTTTCAGATTGGGGAAGAGCTTGGAGATATATACGATTATGTGGCTCCTTGTTTTCCTCCAAGGTCTGTTATTAAAGTTTTATTTCTTCTGTTATTTGATTTCAGTGTTTCAGTTCATTTAATGTTGCAGTACGACTCTTTGCTTAAGCGTTTTTAGCATTTTTTAAATTTGAACTATTGTTCTTGAAGATATGAAATATTCCAGCTCATGGTGAATCTGTACACTGAGAGGTTTATTCAGTGGCTAAGACTGCTGAGTGACCGTGCTAATGATATTACAAATATTGAAATCTTAAAGGTATTGTGTATGTAATTTCTGTGTCGTCATTTGCAATCTTAAACTTTATCTTTTGTTTTAGACATTCCAACTTTAAAATGGTTTCATTTTTTAATTGAAAATGATTATTGAAATAGGTAACGGGTTGGGTGGTTGAGTACCAAGAAAACCTGATTGCACTTGGAGTTGATGAGGCATTAGCTCAAGTTTGTTCAGAGAGTGGTGCAATGGATCCCTTAATGGATTCATATGTTGAGAGAATGCAAGCAACAACAAGGGTAAGCTTGTAATGTTTACCTTTCTGTATGTTCTTTAAATTTTTTTACCATAACATAGGAGTTTTTAAGTTTCTGATACTATTTTTTACCTTTTGCTTTCATAATCTGTAGAAATGGTATTTGAATATCCTTGAGGCTGATAAAGTACAACCACCAAAATCAACAGATGATGGAAAGCTTTATACCCCTGCTGCTGTTGACTTATTTAGAATCCTTGGAGAGCAAGTGCAAATTGTTCGAGAAAATAGCACAGAAGTCATGTTATACAGAATCGCTTTATCCATCATTCAGGTATATAACTCTACTAGCTTTTTTTTTATAAATATGAAATGTAGCAATCCTTTGTTTTATAAAGACCTAGCCAATTTACATTTCTCTCGTTGATTAAATTTGTGTTAGTCTATTATGGCCATACTTGTTACGGTGGTGAATCATTGCGATTGCCAATCGTCAGGTAGCCATGTCAGCATGGTGCACACCATGTTGTTTGTATGTCAACCAGACACTCGTTATGTTATTTACATGATTAATTGTACATCAATATGCTGGAAATATATACTTGAGTTACAATTAAATCCTCAATACAACTAACCAGAAAATTAAAATACACTTGTTACAAAACCAAACCAAACTTCTTCTTTATAGAAATATATATGTTGATGTTGTACTATTAATCAGAAAACAGAGCCAACTAGCCAAGTTTTATTTCAAACAGTTTATAGATAAAGTAACAAAAAGACTCGCAATAGAATGAAAATCTAATAAAATAAGTTTTGATACTGCTACTTTCAGAAAGTAAAGCTGAACAATAGAATTTTGAAATCGAGTATAACTAAATAACAGAAATCTCAAATAAACGGATAGAAACTTCATAAATTTTAGTAGTAAACAAGTTATTAGTTGATATTTTAGACATCATGGTAATTTGCTCATGCAAAATGCCAAAATCAAATTCCAAGAATTGAAATGCTGAAATGAAAGATCATAGTAAATATAAATACTAGTACGTGTATGGACACTTGTGAACAAACAAGAAGATGGTGATAGAAATGAGAAAAAGAACTCTAGAATTTTCTGTTTTTGTCTGCAATCATTGTGTTGTTGCTAGATTAGGCTCTTTCTTTAGTCACCATAGGAACCCCTTCTCAAGGTTAGGGATACCTGGCATGCCATTTTGCCATCACCAGATCAACCCATTTATTTATTTATGTAAATTTTAACTAGAAAAAAAGTAATTTTAATTTTAAATATTTAGTAAGCGGATTCTTCATGACGAAGTTCAGTGCCATAATTACCATGATTATCACCCAGAATTAGACGTGATAACCATTCGTGTTAAGTGTTCACTAAGGATTTATGGTACTCCGTACTTTTTTTAGAAATACGACCTTATTTTGAGATGGGCAATGAATCTGAGTGCAAGTTGTTTCATAATTTATGTAGGTAATGATCGATTTTCAAGCAGCTGAAAAAAAGAGACTGGAAGAACCTGCTTCCGAAATTGGTTTAGAACCAATATGTGCCATGGTTTGTAATTTTTTATGTCCATTTATTTAAGTTGTTTAAACTTCCCATAAAATTGTAACGGATGCGTAAATGTGCTCTAAATTTTTCATAATGACAGATTAACAATAATTTGCGCTGTTATGATCTTGCTATGGAGCTGGCTTCTAGCACTATTGAAGCCCTTACAGAAAATTATGCTGAGCAGGTTATTCTATGACATGAAAAACCAGATTAATTTTGTTTTCTGATCATGTCTAATTAGTCAAACTTACAACTTTTGAGTTTTTGCAACAGGTTAATTTTGAAGACACCTGCAAGGGCTTTCTAGAGGTCGCAAAGGTATGTTATTTACTGCTATCATGTTCGCCTTGTGCAGAATGTTTTTGTATTAATCTTCTCTAACTGATGAAGGAAGCTGTAATTCAAACCGTCAATGTCATATTTGATGATCCAGGAGTGCAGGAACTACTGGTCAAACTGTATCATAAAGGTATTTTTGGTTACTCTCCTTTTTTCGAGTCATTGATGTACCTGTTTCTGATCTTGTGGGTTTCTTTCCAAGTAACATTTTGAGCCTTAAACTTGTTCTGGTTAAATTGTATGTCCTGTCTAAATTGTGAACTAATGGTGATATATCACATTGATCAGAAAATGTCAAATAACTGTTAGATGTTTTGAAAAAAATGAGATTTGGCCTGCTGATTATTGTATTTACCTTGAACATTTATTTACTTCTTGTATCCTATGTGCAGAATGGAGTGAAGGACAGGTTACTGAATACCTAGTAGCAACATTTGGTGATTACTTTACAGATGTGAAGATGTAAGTTATCAAGTCTTAACATTAACAACTTTCAAAGTTTTATATACTAGTATAGCGAAGCTCATACTTGATAATTGGTGACTAGAGTAATCTTTTTTGCATCCTAAATGTTATTAAGGGGCGCTTTTTTGCGCCTCGTCGCTTCTGCACTTCATGCATATTGTGTGCCTCGCTGCTAAAAAAGCGCTTTACCTTGCGCTTCAGGCGCGCTTTTGACAACTCTGTTTTTCATTGCTTTTAAAAAAGAAGAGTAATCATTTTTGCATGTTTTTAAAAAACTTCAGGTATATTGAAGAAAGGTCATTTAGGCGATTTGTTGAATCCTGCTTGGAACAAACAGTCATTGTTTACGTTGATCATCTTCTCTCTCAGGTTTCAAAAGAATAATGATATTTTATCTTTTGTCTCGAAAGAATAATGATACACTTATGCAACTCACAACTTTGTAGCTTACCTCCTTTAGGATGTAAATTGAACCTCAGAAGTGATTTTGTTTGTGGGTTGTAGAAAAATTATATCAAAGAGGAAACTATTGAACGCATGAGACTTGATGAAGAGGTTCTTATGGATTTCTTCAGGGAATACATAAGCGTTAATGTAAGTTACCTTGATATTCAAGAATCTAAACTGGTGCTATCTAATCCTTCCTAAGAACCAAGATATTCTGTTTTACAAATCTTAGATGTGGCTATTTATACCCATTTACTTATGGATGGGTCCGTATGGGCTATGTTTTACTTCTAATGGGTAGAAATGGTAAAGAAGATAGTTTAAATGGAAAGGGTAGAACAAGTTGAAGCTTTAAATTGTTTTTTTTTTCAATTTCAGAAACAAAGATTATCCATTAATAAATAGTTGGTTTATTGTAATCACATATAACATAAATTATTTATAATAATTTTAAAAATTTGGAAAAAGTTTGTGTTTTGACTAGAAGCGACATTGACCAGTTACCATGATTTTTCCTCTAACAAATCTGTTTGATCTTAATCTCATCACAGATTCACAGTTGTTTTTGTTGTTCTGGATTTCAATTATTTTATGTCATGTACATGCAGAAAGTAGAAAACAGACTGAGGATACTGATCGACTTGAGAGAACTTGCCTCAGCCGAGAGCCCAGATACTTTCACTCTTGTTTATACACACATTCTTGAACATCAACCTGATTGCCCGGTAAGTATGGTTCAATGATGTTTTATTTGCTAATGCATCTGTGAAGTTAAGCAGCTAACTTAAGCCGTTGTGGGGATTGCAGCCTGATGTCGTTGAGAAAATTGTTGGACTGCGTGAAGGAATACCACGGAAGGATGCCAAGGAGGTATGTGTATATCGACTTTCTCACCCTTTATGTTTTACTAACTCATTGTCTTGAATCAAATGCCACAAACCAGTGGGGATACGATTACACTTTTCTCAGTCAAATTGTTTTTTTCATATTAAAAGTTCAAAATCTCTAGTATTTCAAGATTTCTTTTAGGATGCATTCTAGTTATTCGTTTCTAGAGAATGCTCAGAACTACCTGTTACCCGGAACTAAAAATTTAAACTAATAAACTAATTATGATTCATCCAGATGACCAAATTTTTTTTTACATAAACATGCGTATTTTAGATGTTTGAATTAAAATTCAGCTGCTTTTACTGATATACATGTAGGGCTAAAAGTTGCATTTCTTGTACGATGGAGCATTTTAAGGGGATGTGAACTGTAGAACTGATTACGTGATATTATATAAACGAATCAAATATTCAATTATGATAAAAACGAGTAGTAGAAGAATAGAAGATAGTGTTTGGATGTGCTTCTATTCTTGAGTGTTTGCATGTTCAGCAAATTCAGATCTTTTAACTAATCAATATATAATATGACCCAAGAGGACATTATACAAAACAAGGAGTGATGTATATGAAGGTGAAACTGTGAAAATCTCTCCAATTAGCTTAAAATAAGGGGCTAATAGGTGATTCTAGTTTATCTTTTATATGTGTGTGTGGGTGTTACAACTAGTATGAAACTGATCACTGGAAGTAATTCTTTGACCCATCAATATCAGAGGCAAAATCTGCTTCTCCAAAACATATAATTTGTTGTTCTGTGCATTTTGTGTAAATAATTCAATTTCGTGTTTCTTGTCCTGAAACCAGGTTGTACAAGAATGCAAGGAAATATACGAGAATTCTCTTATCGATGGAAACCCCCCAAGGGCAGGTTTTGTCTTCTCCAAATTGAAGTCATTGAACACATCAAAGATCACTAATATTTGGCGTAAGTTGCATTAGTTCAGTTAGGTTCGTGTCAATTTCCGTGATTTCTCAGCTTGTCGTATGTATTTATGCTTATAGTTTGCTAAAATTTCCTTTCGCCTCCGAAACCATCACCACTTAGTATGTTATTTTTTCATTAGTCGATATTAGATTCCGAAAAAATATAGAATCTACATCTGAATTTTGCAACATAAGTACATAATTTGAGAATGCATGATTTTACTCTTTATTTGTGATATAAATATAAATTATATGTTGGCATAATCTCCACTAGTATGGGGCTATAATTCTGAAAATAAACCAAGTATTTGGTGAATAGTTTGTGAACGGTTCGGCGGGATATTTATTTAGGTTTGTTTATATAATAAGTGAATGAATATGAGCCCCAAAAAATGTTCTATTTAGTTAAAGCGAACAAACATGAATAAAGTTATCGTTCATGAATGAGTTCATTTTGTCTTTGTTCTTTCACTTTTTTAATTTAACTTTCATTGACCCGATTACCCCTAGGACCCTGCAAGAGGGCGCAACCTCTTAACCCCTATCTTTCTGGTCTTAATTCTATTTGTTGAATTAGTAATTTATAAAACTTGAAAATTTTAAAAATGAACTTCTATAGTGGTAGACACGTAACTGAATTAAAGAGGCGCAACCTCCTCTTAATCCCTATCTCGCTCGACATCCTTTCTTGCACTTTCTTAAATTTCCTTCGCTTGTCATCTTGAGAAGATGTATAACTCTTTACAAACACAGCTCATTCCGAGTATATAATGTTGGTGAGGTAATACCCTTTTTTATAAGTGACTCTGTTAACTTCAAAGGGAGTTTTGGGGGCGGTGTCGTTCATGATGTCGATGATTGGTTCAAAACGTTGATGTCGTTGGTTCGAACCTGCAACACCAAAAAAATGCATGCCAAATCAGCATATCATATGAGCGGTGGCCTCAAGCATTATTGTTGGGTGTTCGCGATCGTCTCTTGTGTATTGCCTTTTCATGCATTCGGACAATTTTTTCACGCCCAATGCATACAATCAAGGTTTCCAAGCATACCAGAAAACATGGTTTCCACAAATACACATTTACAACAACAACAATAATAATAATATATAGCCATTGTAGCTCGTCACAACATTGACGAGCAAGAAAATGATATGGGATGACGAGGATCACCCTACTCGCACGACGAGTAAACGACGGATGACGGATTCGAAACTCGTGATTTTTAATATTTTTTGGATGAACAAAATTTCCGATAACTATATTAAGGGTGTGTTCGGCGAAACTAGTTGGGGCTGGAGCTGATGCTAGGGTTTAATGTGTATATATTAGCAAAACTGACCCGGCCAACGGCCGGGTATAGCACTAGTTATATTTGACATTGCACCATTCGTCCATTACCATTGCTGGCAAGTCCGTAGGTTAAAAAAAATACATCGTTCCTCTTCCTCCGGGTAAGAAACTAC
>JAUEJL010091331.1:0-26452 GCA_032274825.1 Drosophyllum lusitanicum
TACACGTTCCAATTAGTAATTCATCTATAGACACAACGAATTACACCAAACACATAAGCATAACTTCTTGATGCGTAAGGCTTTTAAAATGGAAAATAATACTAAATACCCGATCATAGATGGAGATAAGATATCATGATTCAATCCGTGATTAGCCAAATCATAAGCATAACCTCTTGATGATTCAAACAACACACCTAACACACATGAGCATAACCTCTCATAGCATAATGACGTATACTTGGTTTAATATCCAAAAACTCAAACCATCATCCACGAACCTCATGTAATGCTACAAATGCACATACCAAGTCTAATCACACCAAGATTCACCAACCTAGTGTCAGTATTGACATAACTTAAACTTGTTTAAATATACATAGACTTGAAGATAAGCATCTCACACATAAAGTCAACCTAACGTAGATGCATAAAACACTCATATGGGCTGGAAATTACATCAATACCACCAGATATAGTTGTCGTTGAATCAAAACACAATATCATCAAAGTCAACAAAAGTCAAACCATCATAAATACATAATACAAACAACTAGAACAAGTCTAATCTAAATGAATCAAAGTGTTCAACCCATATCTCCTAAAAACAAACCCAAATCATACAAACAATCAGAATCAACATAAAAAAGAAGATATTATACCAAACCCAAAATAGAGATAAAATAGGATGTACAATGAGTTACACACTCCCTTCTAAGCTTGAATCACCTCCTAATGCACCAAGAATCACCCTCCAATCATTTGGGATGAAAGGAGGAGCTTGAGAGCTCTTGGAACTAGAGAGAAAACAGGAAAAAATGAAACTGAAACTCCTTCCTCTGTTATGTGGCTGAGATTCTATCTTGAAGTGCTAAATTATGGATAACACGGCCTGTGTAGATCAACACATCACGTGTTGACCAAAGTTGACCATAGGCGTGTAGCATGTACACATGGGAGGCAGAGTATGATGTACACGGGCCGTGTAGTCCTACATGGGCATGTAGCAGGGTGTGTTGGCTGCCGTTTCTCGCTAGGCTCGATACTTTTACGAATTTTCATCATTTTTACTTCATTTATCATCGATCCATCATCATGAGCCTACAAAACAGATTTATAAGATATTAGACATCAAATCGCGTAAATCTGCTAGTAATGGTGCCAAAATACTGGAAATATGGTATAATAAATATGTATCATTTAATACATATCAATACACACAATGGTAAAATGTGTAAAGTTCGATACATTTTAAAAAACTAACCCCTTTTATAAATATTTTGGTGACTTTCTTTTTAGGATATCAAACAGTTTATGATCTAGTTTCTTTTTGGGATTAGGTCGTATTTAAATGAGACGAGCTAATTTTAATATTATTATTTTTAATTTAAATAATATTTTTTATCTCATATCTCATCTCATATTATAATTGAATTTTGATTTAGAGTTAAAGTTAAGTTCTAGTTTTGATTAAGTTTCATTCTTAACCATTTAAAGTCAAACTTTTGTTTCAATTTTAGATTAAATGAATGGTTAGGATTTAATATATCTTGATTTTAAGCTTTATTTTTTAAAACTAGGTTATAAATTCGTGTATATATAATTGATAAGACCTTTTATTTATACGCTTAAACTTTTCATCACAAATAAGACATTTTAAATTATTCTTACTTTTCACTTGAGAGACCGCAATATATAACTGATAATGAGAAAAAAACAGAACGTCTTAGAAACAATCAAACATTAGATAATGATTGACCTTAACATTTGTTTATCGTCGTTGGAAAACAAAGTAGCAGAAAGAACCGTCTTCATTGAAAGGTTGCATGTATTAATAGGGTGATGCTTAACATAACTTTAAACATATACAATGTGAAAGACTACAAACAGAAATAATAAAAGAAAATTTGTAAACAATACACGGTGATATAAAATTCAATAAAAAATGGATAAATTCATTAATTGGATATCCATATAAAAGTCTGAAGTTTATTAAGCGAATATATCATAATGTATATTGACCATATTTAGATACCCGTGTATAATGAAAGAATTAAATTGTGGAGGAACATGGAGGTTAAAACACAAAAACCGAGAATAATAAAAAATGATGACGGATAACGTCACACCCAGACCAACGCTGGAAGCGTTGTTGCGAGGTAAAGGGTTGTTACAACCAGGACAATATGATCGAGTCGATTTTGTTATAATTAAAAAGAATTTAAATTGATTATAATTTTTTTTAAAATGATAAAACCAAGAATCTAATTAAATATGATATTTTAAATTTTAAAATGTTACACAAGACTAATATGATATTTTTAAATTAGGATAAACAAATACGATATTTTACTGTTTAAAAAGGATATATATGAAACTATATTATATATCATAATAGTTATTTAAGTTAAAGTCAAAATTAATTCAATTTTAATCAAAGAAAAATCAAAATTAAATTTAAAATTTTTAGATTTAGATAATTAAATAAATATGTTAGAAAAATGAAGAATCTATTTTCTTATCCTCGCTTTCAAAACTTGATTTACAAATACTAAAATTTAGGAATTTTGTTACTATTTATCTGAATATATTGAAAAACGGGTGGTGTGGAGCAAAAATAGGGCAACTTAGATCCAACATAATAGAGGCCCAAGTATTTGACTATTAATTAATGACCATAACCATGGTGGTAATTCACCGGTAACCGGTAAATATCACCTCACAAACGGTCAGGCGCAAAAACAGATTGACTTAGACTCCCGCAACATAGAACCAGTAAAACCCTGACCACCAGACACGTGTCGGTTTCCACCTCTCTTAGTCATCATCAAATACAGTAATTCTCCAACTCCAACTCCAACTCTAATTCTAATTCTAATTCCGCTTCATACCCTCTCCTTTAATTTCCCACACTCTTTCTCTCTCTACAACCCCTCTTCATTCCTTCCCCCCACCCCCCTCTCTCTAGAAATCTTCCAACTCCATTCGACAGATTCCTTCAAATCGGATCGAATTTGTGTTCAGTTCTTTCTATCTCATCTGCATTCACCTCGATTGATAACCACTGCCGATTTAGGTTGATTTTGATTTACGAATCACCGGAATCCTCCGTCGTTTGGCGTTCCTTCTGACACGAAGTCTGCGTCTTTCCTGTTTATCGTGTTTCAATCAGGTCGTGTTCTTCCACTTTTAATTTGTTTGATATCTTGCTTTTCAGATTGAATTTATTTTATGGTTTGGTGAATTAGGTATTGGTTTTGAACGTTACGGCGTTATTATTCGTTGATTTATTTTTTGTACAGTGTTCGTTTTTGTATTGCGTTATAGATGACACAAGAAACTCTGTGAAATTTTTGGCGCGTTGTTTAGTTTGCCCCCAAAATTGAGTTTGTTTTTATTAAAAGTTCAAAAGTATTTGCGCATGCTCTTCGTTCGTTATTTTTAGGTTTCAGGTACTCATAAAAACAGAAAGTTGAAAAAAATAAAAAAATAATAGGGAGTTCTTCATGTTTTCCTGTTTTTCCTTTTTGTTGTGTCATTTAGTTGGTGTGGGGTTTCTTTGAATTGGGTTTTCCGTATCCGTGAAAGAAAATCAATTTCTTCTAGGGCTATACAAAATGGCATTGATTTTTCCTCAGCGCCCGGTTTTTCCTGCTCATACGCCGGATAACAACTTCGTTTCGTCGTTGAGAATCGTGAACGGTGAGAAAGGGGGTCATGATGAATTACATGATCGGTTTGGTCACCGGAGTGAGATAGTGGTCGATAAGGGCGGTTCGCCGGACTCGGTACCCAAAGACATAATTGATTTGTTGCCGCCTGATCCGTTTGGGATGGATATTGATATGAGCACCACGTTCACTGCGATTACAGGATGGTTAGGGGATTTGGAACAGGATTGTGGGGACTATACGAGGAACAGGATTGTGAACCACAAAGAAGATTATGGGCTCTTTGCAGGTTTCAATTTCTTTTGGAACAGTGCCTTGGGGTTTCAGTCGCTTCCTTGCAATTTGACGTGTCATGATCAACATATAAAGGGTTGTGATTTGAGAGATTTAGGCAAGGGTGTGGTTAATTGTGGAAGCGGAATTGTTGTCGACAAAAAATCTGAAGAATCTGTGGATCATTTTGCTACTTGTTCTGATGGTATAAGGGGAGATCCTCATGACGCTTTTGCTTTAGCTCTTAGTTATCTGGGAACTAAGGATCTTCTTGTCGTGGAGACTGTTTGTAGATCATTGTGTTCTACCATTCGTAGCGATTCTCTTTTATGGAGGAACCTTTACATTGATCAGACGTTGAATGAAAGAATTACAGATGATATACTTGTTCAGTTAACTAATCGTGCTGAAGGCAATCTCCAGTCTCTGAGCCTAATAAACTGCCCAAAGATCACGGATGATGGTCTGAGGCGTGTACTGGAAAAGAATCCAAAACTGACCAAGGTAAGCAACTGTTTCAAACACTTTGATCTTGCTCTGAAGTTTATCTTTTACATCAGTACATGTTTGTCATATTTGATGTTCTTTGCAATCCTGCATATAACTACCACGAGTCTGTTCATCTTGTAGTACTTTTTCCTTTTCCATTTAATATTTGAAAGGCATAGGCATGAATAGTATACATCTTTTGGTCAAGGTGCTATCTGTTGAGACGAGGATTGCATTTGTTTCTTTTCTGTTGTTTTGCAATGCAAATTAATGGTTAAGGGAATTAGAATGAATAAAATACTGGTTGATAATTATTTTGACGGTGACAAATACTTGAGCACAATGCTGCAGTTGATGAGAACTTATATATTCTGCAAGTGATTTTCAATTAAATTTCCATTTATCAAGAGCAACCGAATTATGAAACTAGAGTGACTTGTTTTTAGTTTGGAGGTAGTATTTCTCACTCTTCATGTTAAGAAGCTTTCACCTTATACTTGAGGTCTAAAGAGCGTCATGTTTTATATTTATTTGGTCTAGAAAAAGATTATATTATAAGGTGATTACTTTCTTTTCGACTTGTATTCTTAATAAGAACTGTACTTCCAGCGATCTAATGTTGACCACTTATTAGGTAAATAATGATTTTATCTCTTAATACAGTTATCCATTCCTGGATGCACTAGACTCAGTATTGAAGGTATTTTGAATAACCTGAGGGCTTTTGATTCGAGTACAGAAACTGCTGGCATTAAACATATAAGAACTGGTGGGTTTTATGGCATAACAGTCGACCACTATGAACAGTTGAAATACTTGTTGGGCATTCAAGAAAGGGAATGCAGTCCACATTATTATCACCGGGCAAACTTGTATTTGCCATCAGACGATGATCGTGCTATAGATCTTGACATATGTCCCAGATGCCAGAATTTGAGGCTTGTTTATGACTGTCCAGCTGAAGGTTGTCAACCAAAAGATCAATGTAGGGCTTGCATAATCTGCATACCTAGGTGTGCTGAATGTGGTCGGTGTTTATACAATAGTGAATACGAAGAAACATTTTCATTGCAGTATCGCTGTTCAGAATGTTCGAACAGTTGCCAAGATATCAAGAGCCACATGAGACGCAGGTAGGTTTTTTTAGGGACCCAAGTGATGCTACTACTCGTTTTCATGGCTAAAGTTTCTTGCTTTAGCATCGTTAACCATCAGAAGCTTGTCTGTTAAAGAATCCCCTTATGCCTTATCAGTCTAAAGACGAGAAAAAAATGAAAAACAAGTGAAAAGAGAACATTGAAAAAAGAGTCGGCTAAATGAAAGGGTGATTGCCAACAAGCGCTAAGATGGTTGAATTGCATATGACCATATGACCATGATCATGATCATGATGATGATGCTACTATCATCCTTATTAAGTCTCCCACATGATGATGCTGATGCAACTGCCAGGCTTGTTTATGGTCACTCATGATCTTGATCATGTCCAGTTGAGATGATCAGGTGTTAAAAAGTTGATCTGGATGCTCTAGTCATGGTCATGATGATTCAGTCTCCACAGCAGCTGACGTGACAGTTTTTTTTCTTTTTTGAAGCCATGGGTACCATCATGGGACTGGCTTGGGCTCCATGGGTTCTTGCTGGTCCGGGTCTACAAGACTGAGCTGGCCAGGTTCATCATTGGGTTATGCACGTGGATCGACCCGACATACATTTGAATGGATTTTAGACCTGTTTGTTATTTGAAGTTGGTTCAGTATTTTTTGTTATGTTTTTACAGCAAGTGCTGTTTACTGGCTCATGTGATGCTGGTTAAGATGATGTCGAGTCAAAAAAAAAAAGTTCCATTTATGATAAATATATTTTGGTGGATATTTGTTATGCATTGTTGCTTCGTATGAGCACTTGATCGTGTGTTTCTAAAGATTGAAGCCCATGAAATAGACATATCATTTAGTGCGTTGGGTACAAGTTGTTTACTAAAATGCATAATATTAATTAATTAAGATGTATAATAATATGATATATACAAGTGATTTTAAAGGTAGAAAACTTAAGACCTAATTCATACATTATCCCTAATGTCTTCCAAAAGATATGACGTATTTGTACTTTTTTTGAAGTACAAGTAGGGGATGCCATGATCATGGCATGGCTTAGTTTGCACGTGACCTTTTCTTGAGTATGGTATCATGTGCCAATCGAATCATATCATGAGATGATTTAATAGCTCTCTATTTTTGTTTACTTAGTAAAAAAGAGAAAACATGTACCGCAGCTATAAACAAGTATATTTTTGTTAAGTAACTCGAGCTTGAGCTTAACCAGGCTTGCATTGCGTGTGCAAGGTTTCTACTTTTAAGTGGTGGAGCTAAGCTCAAGTCCTGCCTAGTTTGACGCGGTTTTGGTGGAGCTAAGCTCAAGTCCTGTCTAGTTTGTCGCGGTTTTCTTGCAACTTTAGATTATCATGAATTTATTATAGAGGTTAAGTTATCAAAAGCCAAATCGTTGGTGATTGATGGTGTGTACGCCAGTTTTTACGGTGTATAAAACACCACCGTAAAAAAGAGGTGTAAAATGTCTATAATCTTTCTTGTGTCGAATTAAATCTTGTAATGAACTAAGAAAATTTCGATCTTCTATAACCAGATTAACCAACCAAGACAAATATTTCACTCAGAGTAGAACCATCATTGAAAGACTTGTTGGTTGCAAGTATAATTCAGGTGGGTTTAATTGTTTGTATCCATGGTGGTTTTTTTCTTTAAATTATAATCATCATTACATCATCATCATTATTATTATTATTATTATTATTATTATTATTATTATTATTATTATTTACTAAGAACAATAACGATGACTACATTCTAATATGCCATTTCGTTTACATGCAATGTGTAATATAAAAGTTTTAGATTCCTTTGGAGAGAGTGAGATGTAGTAATAACCAATTTCATCTTAGCAGGGCATGAAAGTTGGATGTAAACAATTATATTTCTACCAATGGGTAGAAGAGAGTAGGAGACTACTTTTAGAAATTATCTTGAATCTCTACATAAGTAATTTACTTTTATCTTACCATATAGAGATCGTGAAATATAGTAATATTATCTTTAACATTCTACCATTTATACTGATACTAACAAGATCAGAAACCAAAACTTAATATATAAACGAACAAGAAGTGCCGTTATAAAAAATAATATCATATTTTTTTGATTATTTGTCTGGTTTCTTTGCAAGGTTCTTCTTCATCCACGCAAGGGTGAAAATCGACTTCAATGCACCTTTGCCCTTCACGGATCCGTCTTTCGCCTTCTTGTCGTTCCCATTAGCCGGATGATCTTGCACCGGGTCCCATTGATCAGCCCACGAGGTGCCCTTTGAGCCGAAAACATCCATCTTTCGGTTTCTTTTCCTGTATTTCTACCTGATAAAGTTGTGATGTGATGCAATAGCTTTAGGAATTAGGATTTTAATTTTAATATGTGGCTATAAATCCTTACAATCTACTGCAATCATTCAATTGTTGGCTATTATGGTTCAGGAGATTTTGACTTGTTCTTGATCAAACTCATAAGGTCAACATGGCTCAAAGTCAAACTATGAGATCTAAATACATGCTAGGCCTCATAAGTCCTTACAATCTACTCCAATCAGGCAATCACTATATTGTTGGCTAATATGATTCAATAGATTTTGACTTCTTCTTTTGATCAAAACTCACAAGGTCAATATGGGTCAAAGTCAATCTTTGAGATCTAAATACATGCCAGGCCTCATAATTCTATGGCAGTTTTTCATTCTAGGAACAAATTTAGTAATGCAGTGGATAATGCATTAGGGAACACAAATATAAGTCAATTTTCAAATTTAAAGAATAAAAACTAAGAGACTTTGACCTGGTCTCAATTGAACTTTAAAGGCTAGAATGGGTCAAACTATGAGATTTTTTTAAATCATTATTAAGGATGTTTCAAACAAAAATTCAAGATTGTAGGTTCTATTTCATCCGTCTCTTGAAAACTATATACATTCCTCTCTGGAATGTCCCACGAGAATTGCAACATTTTAATTCTTAAAAAATGTTTCAAGCTAGAATTACCAGTTTTCACAGTAACACTACAAATGGATTGAAACACATGAACTTGTGAAGTCTTTATAGTAAATTAGGGAACAGAAAGATACGCAGAAATTTGCGGAAAAATAGTATCACTTTTGAGAATCTTTATCTTTAATCTTTAATCTTTAATCTTTAATATATACTAAAAGAAAAGAGGTTATGATGTAATCATTCTATTATTAGAAATTTTTCCATCAACCCTCCTCCTTTATTTCCTCAAATGGCTTTACGAATGTGTTGTTTTCTCAAATGTAATTGTTAAGTTGATTTAGTTTGTTAACACCTGAATATCTTATCAAAAAAATTTATTCAAATCATTTAGTAGATACATTACCTATTTTCGTGATTATTTATGTATATCAATTGGACTAAATTAGAAAATTCAAATTTGATTATAAAGAAGTAAAAAATTTGATGATGATATTTTGAATGAATTTCTGATTTATAATAGATTCGCCCCTCTTTTAGGATATTTTATATCTCTATGTATGCTTTACAATTGTTTTACTATATATGTTAGTACTCTTTAACACCACAAAGATTTAAAATTTATCTTAACCATTCCCCATGTTCATACACCGGATATTAAGCTAGTAGTACAAACAAGAAATCAAGGTGACAGGTCATGTCCATCAAACCCATGGAAACTATATACAGATATAGTTCCTTCTAGGTAATCTTTTAAGACGGGTTGAAATTGGTCACGTAGGCTAGGTACATTCTTTTTAAAATTAAAATTAAAATTTTATAGTTAATCAATTATTTAAATATATATTATATATTATCACTAAAATAGTCTAAACTTATTTGTGTAAAGCAATTTAGAAGGTTTTATGCATTTTGGAGACTTTCAACTCATTCCTGTTTCCTTTTTAGTTAAAACATTTAGCTCAACTCGTTAAAACCATTAGAATAGAAAACATATCCCAAAATCGACCCATTTTGTATATAATATGGGTTGAAATCGCCACCTCTAAAATGACCACACAAGAAGCATACTAGTGTACTATCTTAAAACAAATAATTAGTGTTACCTGAAGAACTCAAGATGCCCTGCAATTTCTCGACATAGAAGCTTTGACTCGCTAGCCAACTCTATACTCTTGCGGATTGCTAATCCCGTTTGCTTATGTGTTGATGTAGGTGCATATTTCTTAGCTTCCTCCTCACTTCCCATAGCCAAAGCTTCTCTAGCCGGGACCACATTTTCCCACCAAAATTCACGTAAAATCCCATGAATTAACATCCAATATTCTCGATCTCTACAAACACGAAATATGGTGCTCCCGTTTAGTGTCCAACAAAACAAATCAACCCAATCTCTATTCATAACCTCCATTTGGCCCTGAACTTGAGGCATATAATAGTAGGGCATATTGGTCCAAGGCAAAGCTAATTCGGGCTTCCCTTTGTTAAATGGACACTTCACTTCAAGAATCCCTAGATTAGGGAAACACCCGAGAAGCCCATCTGGAGATGCACCAATCCAATCAAATTTATCTTGTGAATGCGTAGCAAACCCTAATGAACTTACTTCACGACCCGTGATGCTTTTGTATTTCTCAATTGCTTCTGATTCTTTACCTACGCCCCATTCCATAGCCCGCATTGAGGCAGGTGTGATCGTGGATGCCATATCTGATATAAACACTTTTTCGTGCCAAAGTTCATATCTTCGCCTGCCTTTCCAGAATCCAAGGGCAGTACTAAAGGTGCTAGTAGTCAGTTTGTCCCTCCGAAGCGCAAACCATTCCTCTGAGCGTTGGGCAGGGGTATCTGATGGGGAGAGTTGACTAGTTAGTGTCACAGTCAACGGCTGGGAACGGTAAATTAGTGAGCTCAATGGAGGATTAAGTAGTACTCTGAAAAAGTCAACTTGAACCTTCTTTCTTTTCGACAAGTGAATTGGTGGCGGTTTATGGCGAATACTACGCAAACTAGTAATGCACGCGTTGGTCATTGTTGAATCCTTCACGAAACGGATTTAAATCAATGATCTAATAATAACGAGGATATGGGGGGGAGCATTACAATATTAGTTAAGAACCAATCAATAAAAGAAACATATTACTATCAACTTGAAAAGCTGTTGTAAGTTCTAAATTCATCAAAGTGTAGTTCGTTTATTTTAAAATGCTATGGAATAAACAAACTAAAACAGTATTATGGCAAAGGTTCAAACCATCGATATAAATAGAAAAAACTGGGATTGCTTATTTGAACAAGCTTATGCTTATACTTATAAGCTGAAGCTAATAATCGACTTATTGAAAACAGCTTATTTCAACTTATAGGTAAATTTATAATTTGACTCCACCAAGAACAATTAGTTTAAAGTAGGCAATCTCAAAGTGCTGATTAGAAACACTTTATTTCGTCTTAGATAAGTGATAAACAGAAACACTTTTCTTCATCCAAACACTCGCTGAAGAATGCATGTCTGCTTTAGAAAAACCCAAAAAACAGACAGACTTTTGAATCATGTGAGAACAACCTCTTACCGTTACGTGGGAACACCTTCGTAACATGTTTTTACACCTTTACAGCTTCTCTCCCCCCCCCCATCCCCTTTCCCCCTTTCTTCTCTCTCCTCTTCTCTTGAAGAATGTGAAGGTTACCCAACCTCCAAACATCTTCACTGTGAAGGTTAACTGGTTAAGTGTAATTGACAAAACTTCACACACCTTCACCGTGCAGGGTACAAACCTTCACATATCTCTACATTGTTCTTACACTTCTCAGGGGATACCCAATCCTATGCTGCTATGCAGATAAGCTATTTAAACAATCCTATTCTAAACCCCCAACGAAATGTCATGTGTAGGTGTGTAAACGAACCGGGCTACCCCTGAGCTACTTAGGCTCGATTCGTTAAAAGATCATCACGAGCAGTGCCTAAACTAGCTTGAGACAAGCCTGAGCCAAACTTGGAGCTCAAAATGAACTCAAGCTTTCTTAAGTTAAATAAATTCATCCCCAATCCCTCAGTTGTATGCTTAAGTAATTATATGCATCAATCTTCGAGCACACATTTCAATCTCACTCCATGTTCCAATGTGATTTTATTGTATTGATGATTTCATCTGATCAGTTTTACAAACTAGCAGATGAGCAATTAAAAAACACACACATAAGCAGAAATAGCACCTATGGTTATGACGAACATGATCGATGCCTCGATTAGAAACAGAAGCGTATGATTAAACTGAATTACAGAAACAGGAAAAAAACGAGCAATAATTCGATAGCGATCTACAATAAATCAATTTATGCATATAAAATTCCAAAAATATTGAATCGCAAAATGGCTAAAATTAGCAAAACGAGCTGCCAACCTGTTGACAAATAAGCGTCGACGATTGCAAATTTAAGTCACTGTAGTTCGCAGAATTGCTAGGGTTCGTTTGTTATGAATTTCGTTGGATAAAACATGGGTACAAGCCGTTATGCAGTACGTACAAGTTTAGGAAGCATGATTGGTTTTTGTACGTTTTAGGTACTTAAATAAAATTATAGAAGGAAATAGACATCAGGATCCGTGGCGCAATGGTAGCGCGTCTGACTCCAGATCAGAAGGTTGCGTGTTCGATTCACGTCGGGTTCAAATCCCTTTGAAAGATCCTTTGACTTTTTTGGACATCAATGTAATCTGAAGAATTTCTCCTAGTACCTTATTTACTTTTAGATGTATTTTTGAAAAATATAATTCGAAACCATAACAAATAACGCAAAATAAAAAAGTATTCTTGAGTTTTTATTGAAGGAAATAGAAATTTTTTAACGTGAAGTTAAGAAAATGCTAGATGCAATGCTTCTTTAGTTCTTTTAAACTTTTTTTTCTTTTAAAAAGTAGAAGGATTTTAAAGAAATCTGTTTGTTTCTTCTCTTTCTTTATCTTGAAACTCGAAAATGTAACGTTCACGTTCTTAACACCCAATATATGCATTTCAGAGTTCAGACCGTTGAGGTTTCTTCCCAATATCTATCATATTATTTATTTTTTAACCGCAAACACACAAACTCACTAAACCTACTCCATTATCCATAACGGTACTTGAACCCACAACCTCTTAGGAAGGGACAATACTCCATAATACCATATACTGCTGAACTATAATATATATCACATTATAATGTATTTTACGATGTGAAACTATTAGAAATTTGGGGGTATGTAGAGAAGAGGAATGCTGAAGCAAGTCTCATGACCATAAACGCTTACCAGATTCAGTATCCACTATCATAGTCATATGGTAAAACGAAAACTTTTTCTATTTTAACAACCTAACTACAATAAGCTTTAAATCTCAAGTGAGTTATTATTATATTGAATTATGAAAAAAGTGTCCCGGCCACGATTTTCTTCTTTAACTATGGTTAAATAAATTACCTTCTGTTCTTCCTACATCCCTCAAGCTTTATGGGATGTTTGGTTTATGGATTAAAAAAATACAATGATTTCAAATTTTACCAGTTTTCAAATTGCATCCCATCCACTATTTGATTGGCGTGAAGTGAAAGCACCAAAGGATAAGGTCGATGATGGGCAAGGTTGACGTTAGGAGATCAGGTCGACGATTGGTCTGAAAAGCGAGCAATGGTGAAAGCATTTGAGAAACAACAAGATGGATGACGAGCCCTTTGGGAACCAGAAAGACATTAAGGCAAGGTAATTAAGGAGATGGTTGATTTTGTTATTGTTACAAGTGTTTGTATTATTTTTTATAAAAACATATACTACTTAAAATTAAGAATTCATTAAATGGTTTTTAAAAAGTATAAATTATATGCGACTTTATTATTTACACGAAATAACGAGAAGCGATTCTTATCTCTATTTTGGAGTATTTATAAATAGGATGCTTAGAGTTAGATGGCTGAGTCAGGACATTATCCCAACTTGGATTTTTAAAACATGGGCTTTTTACAAGCCTTTATATGGGCCATTAGTGGGTTATAGTGGTAGACATACTTTATTCTTTTGAAATAATATTCTACTGTTTTTTAGAGACTGAAATATCCTAGAGATAACATAATCCCATCCTCCAAATCTTTTCAGCAGATAGACATTGAATTCTTTGATCTAGATTTTTGGTTCTAATAGTTTCTTTTTTATTTTTTTTTCTTTGATTGTATCGACGAATCTTAATTGAGTATTGTTGTTGTGCTATGTTAACATTCACCAACTCCCGATATTAGTTTGATTTATATCTAAATTTATTGGAGCTAATGAGTAACTAATATTATTATGACTAAAAATTACGATTCTATATTAGTTTTTTAGATAACACACTAAAGTTAATTAATTAAATATAATCCTAACAAGAGTTTTAAAGTCTCTATTTGCAACCCACATAAATATAATCCTAGTTATAAAATAAATATAATTAAATATATTAATTAATTAATATAATGCCCGCGTATTGTTTCTCTTCTTTTTTATAAAATTTGTTTACCTTTAAAAAAATATATATTAATAAAGCCAACGAAAAGCAAGCAAAAGAGGATGGTGGCCCGTGGTCCTTTTTCTACAAGAGTCCATGTAGTAAGTAGATGTTTAAGTCATTAAGAGTGTCTGCAATCCTCACAATTTATCACATTGTCATATTAGTTCTTTTTTCTATTAATCAACTTACCACTCAATCCTCTAATTGTTATTTTCTATCACATCAAATTATAGGACGCACATGTTAACCATTAACAAATTAAAAATTAAAAATTAAGAATTAAAAAACAAAAAAAGAAGAAGGAGAAAAGTTAATGAGTTGCAGACTTGAAATTGGTGTAGGGTCCCCATATGGGAGCATACCACATAGAAAGAGAGTAAGTGGAGAATTCCATGACTAAACTCAATGACGAAGTGGTAAAGATGCTGACGAAGGCGTACTGGCGTAGTCTTTCACCCTCCACTCCAATTATGCTTTCACACCGTTTACTCCGAGGGCATATTCCTATTCTTTAAATTTTACAATCTCAATTTCCGATGGTCTTTTGAGTTATTTTCTTGTCTTAGTTTGCTTTTCTGTTTTGTAACTTGGATAGTTGTTATTTGATCTCAGTCTTTAAGACTTTTTAAATAACATATTTTTTTTAAATATTTGGATAATAAATAATCTGATACTAAAAAGTAAAATAGAGTAAAAAGCAATATATGTACACATATATTGACTCTCAATAGAGAAAAACTACGAAAATCAATATCAACAATTGATCTATAAAATTAATTGCTGAAATCAATCAAAATTTTCTTTTAAAATATCTATCGTATAAGGGATTATAAAATGGTATTTTGTTCATTACTCATTAATCATTACATAGTTTACCCTCGAGTTTTTACAACTAAAATATTATACTATTAGATTAGATTAAATACCCCGTATAATACACAGGTTGATTTAAAAATTATTAAAGACTAATTTAAAAAAAGTATTAAATAGTTATAAAATAAGAAATAAATGAGAGCTTTAAAAAATGATGAGAGACAGCGTCAATACTCATACTAGCAGTGGAAACATCAATGCGAGAGGTATGACAGACACGATGGTAGAAATTAAATTATCTTTAATAATTTTGATTCAAATTAAAGAACTTTGACTCTTAAAAGTTAAAATAAAATTAAAATTTCAATTTAAATAGATAAAGGAACTGATAGAATTGTTTAATAAATATGAGTTAAGTTAATCTTTTATTTATATTTAAAGATTTAAAGATACGAGGTTTTGAATTATTAAAAAAACAAGTTTGTTATGGTTATTAAAAATAGTAGAAGGTATCTTGTTTGGTATCGACATTATGTCGTCATGCATCTCTTCATGATGTTGTCATTTTTGGTCGCAGAGTTTCATTTATTCAGGTATTATTTTCTTGCATGGGAAATTATGGTTATTGCAAATTCAACCTTAATTAGGTATGTATTTATATATGTATGTATGTTTATGTTTAATGTTTGGACCACAATATATATGTTTAATTGATTGGACCACAATTATTTGTAGCAAAAACTTGTATACATATCATGTTTCAACATTTATTTAAACAAAGTGACGCCATTATTAGTACTAGTTTAACGCCCCGTGTATAAACACATGGATGATTGAAGTTAATTTTAAATGCTTTCGTATAGTAAAACAATTGTAAAACATATAAAAAGTAAAAAGTAAAAACAAATAATTAAACAACTAATACCCCATGTATAAATACGTATATTGATAACAACTACCCCGTATATAAATATATCACAAAATAAAATAACAAATCATGATATAAACAAAAAATAACAACGAAAAAAGATACTAGAAGTGATATGTTATCATGTCATTTTCGAAATGATTCCCAAAATAAAATAGTTTCACAAATTGGATAATGAAAATTCAATGTATTAATTTAATCAAATTGGTCTATGTGTTACATAAATAACCATGAAAGAATGTATCTATTAAATGATTTGAATATATTTTTTGTTAAAATGTTTTTGTCTTAACAAATTAAATCAGCCGTAAAAATAAAAATCTTAAACAATATGCAAGGTTTAAGATTTTGTACGTATAAACAACTAATTCTAAAGGCTTTTAAGAAAATAAAGAGTTTGGAATTAAAAATTATAAAAATAAAATGATGATATCATAATCTTATTTTTCTAATATATATTAAAGATTAAAGATAATAAAATATATTAATTATAATTTTAAAAAAGATTAATGAAATAATATAGAGGTTTTATAAATGTAATTATGAAATAGATAATTATTAAATAAGTTTTTAATAATTATTTAAGTTATATTAAAGACGAATGTCATCATAGAGACGGCGATAATGAGTTTCTAATATTATGTTTTAATCATAAATAAAGATATATGTTGGAAGTTTTTAAGATCATGTTTTAATTATAAATAAAGATATATGATTGGAATTTAAAATTTTTAAAAATAAGATAATGACACCATAATCCTATTCTTTTAATATAGATTAATTAATAAAGACTATTCTTTTAATATAGATTAAAGATTAAAGATTAAGAGTTGTGTTCAATAAAGTCCATTTAAAAAACATAGTACTGAAATTTTAATATCAATCACAAGTGATTCATTATATAATCACATGTGATTTGTAGAAGCATCACATGTGAATTACGAAAAATTACGAAAATGCCACTCAACCCAAATTTTTAAAATTTAATCTAGACCATTGATGACATTGATCAAAAGACTAAAATTAGTCCCTTAGGACCATGAATTAATTATGGACTATATTGAACATTCTTCTAAAGATTAAAGATTAAAAAAAAAATTAAAGATTAGTAGAATATATGATTGCGAAATAAATCCTGCATGTCCAATCTCATCCGGAGGAACTAAAAAAAAAACATGTATTTTCTTTGACTTTTTTTCCCTACTAATTAAACATCAAAATGACACGAGGACATTATGTTCGATTTCTAATAGCAGTTATAGATTCTAAACAATTCTGAAAGTCGGTCTAGAATTTTTCCTCCAAACTTTAAGAATGTTCAGATCACCCGTGGTGGTCTCCTCATCCATGAATGATGAGCTCTAAAGTCATCCGTCATTTACTCGTCACAACCACGAAGGACTCGTTGTGTGGTTCATCGTGGCAACGCTTGTCATGTAGATGACGAGCTAAACGAAGGAGAATTTTTTTTCCGTTTTTTGTTTTTTTATGATGTGAAGGTTAGTGATTAGTGATGACGTGGAGGTTAGTGATAACAGTCGTGACTAGGGCTGTTTAGTCATAAGATAGTTATAGGCTGAAAAAATTGACGTGACAATCAGTCATAACAGTCATGCATGTCATAACTATGAGTGGTCTAAGAGTTATTAACGTGGATGCTTCAGGTAGCCTCTTTACTATTGCCGGATCTAGAAATTTTATTAGGGTATGTACTTTCGAGTAAAATATATGTTAATCAAGTATTCAAGTTAATCTAATTAAATTTTTAACTTTTCGGGTGGGTTTTCTATCCGATTTTTATAATCCAATAAACATTTAAGCCAGATGATCCGAAAAGTATGTTTGATTAATATATTAGAGAAAAACTCAAAAGTCAAAACGGAGAATATCATCCAGCAAGATTAGAAGATGCAAACGACAAGCAACACTTAAAACTCTTATCCCTTTTTCCCGATTTTAGTTCAAAAGGTAGACAACAAACACCAATCCTTCCACAAAGCACTGCTGTGTTCTCGATTGTTCTAGTCCACAAAGCACTCTCCAGTATTTACTAGTGTTAGTTTAGGCAATTACACATACAATCCTTCCACTTTAGCAATTTGATAAGTATTACCCCATGTTTCTTTTAATTAAAACATATTACACACTTTAATTTCTCTTAATACATTTTAGAACTTAATCATTTATACTCTAAACCCCTTGACTCTTGAACCCTCTCTTTAAATTAATTAAGAGGTACTTTATACTCTCTCTGTATGTATGTATGTATATATGTATTGAAAATTTCATTTATATATGTATATATATATATAAAAGCTCATGTATTCCAAGTATTTAAAACACATAAGAAAAGGGCTAATAATAATAAAATATAACTCACATATTTTCGGGGTGTTACAACTCTCTCCTGCTTATATTTTATTTCGTCTCCGAAATCAGTCCCTGAAAAGTTTTTGGATAGTTAAGTCTCATTTCATCCCCTGATTTCCAGGTATACTCGGAACTCTTTCGATGTCTCTACTGCACCTTAACAACACCAATCTGTTTGTTGCGCAAGGCTTTTATCTTCCTTTCAAGAATGGCCACGGGTTGCTGTACACAATTAAGCTTCTCATTGATTGTCACATCCTCTAATGGTATAAACGTTGACTGGTTGGCCAAGCACTTACGTAATTGTGACTAGGGGTGTACGTTCAGATGGATCGGTTTGATATGATCCGATTGAGTAAATTCAATTGGATTTCGGTTTTGAAAAGTGGGATCCGATCATCTAAACAATCTTAAAATCTGAACCAAACCGTCCAAATTACAATTCGGTTGGATCGGTTTTTACAATTCGGTTTCCATTCTTACATAAATACATGCTTAAAGAGTTGAGACATTTTAAAAACTAGATTTAATACATATACTGACATGTTATTCGCGTAATTCAACAAAAAAGTTTTTTCAGCAACATGTCCTTTTTTTCAATTTTTCTTTTATTTGCATCAACTATTTTATTAATATTAAAAATAAACTCTAAAAGACATTAAAATAAGAAAAACAATTTATATTTACAAAATAAGGAGAGAGAAGTTAATAAGATTTTGAAAATTATGTTGATATGAGTGGATAATTGTGTTTGTGTGAAAGTATATTTTAAATGAATAAAAAATTAAAGTAAATTAGAAGAAAAAGTTTGAATGGTTAAAGATTGAGTGAATAAGATTAATTAAATAGAATGAAAGGTCAATATATTATTTTGATTGAATTTTAAGAACTCTTAAAATTTAAGGAGGAGAGAGAATTAATGTTAAATGCTCTCTCTCTCTCTATATATATATATATAGTGAAAAGTTCATTTGAGAACCGTTTTTATTGCGAGAACCAATCTTAACCGTCCAATTTCCTCTTCTTCAATTGGATTGCCCACTCATGAATTCCTTACATGCTTGCTACACTCAATCTCCCCACGTTCTTCATCCATGAATTTCACTTACCAATTGAACGGCTAAGATTGATTTTCGCGGTTCTCACAATAATAATAGTTCTCAAATGAACTCTCACCTCTATATATATATAAAAGAAGATATATAATATGTCTTCGTAAAGAAGACTTGGATTTATCACTTTTATTACAAGATTTCTTTACATACTTTTGAACATCATCTTCGTCGACAGAGGAAAGGGGTTATCAAAATAGGGTCTCTAAATAAAGGAAAAGAAAATACTTATTATTAGGCTGTAACTAATCATAGTAAATTACTAATAATTTTAAAGACGTTATAATTTAAAAATCGATAGAAAAACTTACTCAGATTCGAATAGAAAAGAAAATTAAAATTAAATGACGGCTACAATGCGTGTGACATGATTAAAAAATTATGTTTTCTTCTAGTTTTAGCACTTATATAAGTTATAAGAACTCTTATAGTGATGATAACGAGCATCCTATGACAAGTTAAAATTTGTGTCATAGATGTTATAACTATTATTTGATGACACACCACTATGGGTGTTTACTCATCCACTCGTTGTTGTTTGGCTCGTTATTTCGGTGACAAGCTTGGCAACCAATTCTTTTTTTAAATTTTCTTTTAACCAATGAATTATTTTAAAGAAATATTATGTGGGTCTAGCCATGATTATGAGTGTTTAGACATGGGATAGTTATGGGCCGAAAAAACTTATGTGATATTCAGTCATGACTGTCATGCTTGTTATGACCATGAGTGGTCTAAATTAAATAAGTTATAACTACAAAAAAATCTTTTTTTTATTAACCTTAGACTCGTTTGATACTGAGGTATGGATTTGTTCCCTCGTTCATTAAATTTTTTTATGTTCTCACATTAACGATTAACCCAACTTGGCTAAAGTTATTACGTTGTAAATTTATGGGTTGTTTGATAAAAGAAAATGATTAAGTTGATGACTCAATGTCATGGATAATTCAAAGACTCTATATCAAATTTTGAATCACGTTCTTAGTAAATCTCGGTTTTACAAGAAATCTATAAACGGATAATTCAAAGAATCATTTTAGGTCTTAGGAAGAAATCAAGAGAATTTTTTTAAACATAGGGAATTGTTGTGTGTTATTCCTGCAAGACCGAAATCAGTATATATATGTACACAAAATGTGTTTGTACATGAAAATGTGACATCTATTTATAGAAAGATGACACATTTTCACTTTGACAGATAATTAAATTAGTTAATTCAGATGTCATTTCATTAAAAAAAGTTAGGTAATTTAGTCGACAAGAATATACAAGCAACTAACACAACATGTAAGTGTCATAAGGGACAGAGCCCCTTGACTCTGCAAGTGACCCTTTACCTGTGTTGTTTGTCTTGTTGGATTCATACAAGCTTATATAAAATTGACACATAGTTCCTTTGATATTGAGTAAATCTTTGTTACATAAATTGATTGAGGGAAGGTGGAGTGGACGTTGGTTTCCCCGTGTGGTGAGATTAGCACCGTGAAAATTGACATTTCCTACTCCACCGCGCCGTGGAGGTGGGTTAACCTCCACGAAAATAAAGTTGTGTGGTGCGTATTTAGACATGACCTATAGCTTTTCTCTCACACATTTTTCTAAAAAATTAGTTAGTGAAAAAAAAGTGGGTTATAAAATTTGGTGTAGTGAGAAGTGACCGTTACGGTGCTGAGTGATAGGTTAAGTGAGTAAAGAAAAAACTAATATGACGGTATGATGGGTATGATGATAATGACTACTCCTACCACTCGACAGCAAAGAAAATAGGGGTACACTGTTAGTGAGATGATGAAAACCTAAAGAGATAAGAGGGTATTCCTCCCTTTTAATTTCTTGAGGTCATGTTTGTTTTCTTTTCTTTTTTGAGGCTCAAACTTGTCTTCTTTCCCCCAGAAGCTATTAAACTATTTCACATGGAGTGTCATATTATACTTTATTTATTTATGGTACATTTTAGAATTTTATGTACATTTTTAGGCATACAATATTATTGAAAAACATTTTACCAAAATTATCATTTCTGTCGTCAGCAATAAACAGGCCTTTGTGGATAAAAAAAAAGTAACGCATAATAAGGTAAAGGAGTTTGTACTCTTCGTTATCTAAACGACAAAACAGAGGTATCAAAGAATATAAAAAAAGCCATATTTTTTATACAATTGCGCAATTGTGATTTGTGAAGGCTTATTCACATGATTATAAAACTATAGGATACATCTAATGTAAATGATTAAGTTGTATTAGTTTGTTTTTTTAACAACAGTTCACACACATTCTAAACTCTACATATTTATCTTAAATGAGACATAAATTCTTCGTCAAAGAGGAAGTGACACTTTACGGTCCTTGAGACCAAGGACACTTTGATTAAGTTGTATTCATTATATACGATTGTTTTAGACGGCATTATATTATCCACACCCATAGTTTTGAACACCTATACGTTTATAAAAGATTACGTGATTTAGAGTATTAAGAGTGGTAAAGGAGAACCAGTTAGGAAAGATGATCTTGCTCAAGTCTAAGACACCATCCCCCTAATTCCATCTTATACTGTTAGAATGAAGAAAGTAAAGAGAGAGAATATGGATTTTGACTTTTCCGTGTTATTCAACTAAATGAACAGAGTACACACACACACACACACACACATATATATATACGCACAGAAGAAAGAAAATAGAAAAATAACAACTTTCTAACTAATTCAAATACATATTAACACCTCCGCTCAAGCTTGTGGGCATGAATGCATACCAAGCTTGGAAACTGCATCAGAATGTTGAGAACCATGTAATTATTTGGTAAAAATGTCAGCACATTGATCCATAGTTAAAACATGAGACAGATCTATAAGACCAGCTTGCACTTGTTCCCGAACAAAATGGCAATCCAAATCGATGTGCTTTGTTATCTCGTGAAGGACATGATTGGAAGCAATGTAAACCGTAGCCATATTGTCGCATTTCAAAGGTCTAGGGGTAACATTAGGAACATTCAATTCTTCAAATAGTCGGCTACGCCAAGCAAGTTCAACACACACTCTTCGCATAGACCAGTACTCTGCTTCCGCAGATGATAACGAAACAGTTACTTGTTTTTTGAATTTCCAAGAAATGGATGTGCCACCAAAGACAATATATAACCACTCAATGATCTTCTTGTAATTGGGCAAGTTTCCCAATCAGAATCGTAAAAAGCTTCAATTTTAAACTGAGAATTGTTATTGAAATAAAGAGCCTGTGATGTTGTTCCTTTGACATACTGAAGGACATGTACAACAACCTTATAATGTGATTGTGAAGGTGACTTGTTGAATTGACTTAGATATTGAACGGAAGAAGAGAGTGTGTAAAAGAAAATTAAGTTTTCGAGTGAGCTGCCTATAAACAAAAGGATCGTCCAAAAGACCATCAATTACTGGAAAAAGTTTCAATGAAGATGGAAGAAGAGTAGGCACGGGTGGAAAATTAGCCATATCATAAGCTTGTAATAAGTCCTTAATAAACTTGATTTGATGAACCACCATTCATCCTTCAACCTTGGTAAATTCAATTCCCAAAAAGAAATTAATCAAACCCAGATCTTTAATTCAAAACTGATCATTGAGAAAAGATTTAAGATTGGTGATTTCATCAGTGTTATCTCTAGTTACCAGCACATCATCAACGTACACAGCAACAATGACGATAGAAGTTGTAGTCTTTTTGAGAAAAAGGGAATAATCATTTGGAGAATGTGAATAACCTTGAAGGCTTAAAGCAGCATATAGTTTTGTGTACCACTGTCTAGACGCTTGTTTCAAACCATAAAGATATTTATTTAAACGACAAACGTGAGATGGAGAAGAAGTTTCATATCCTAGTGGGAGTCGCATGTAAACCTCCTAATGTAAATCTCCATGTAGGAACGCACTGTTTACATCAAATTAATGTATATCCCACCTATTTTTAACTGCAAGAGCAACAATACTTTTGACAGTAGTGAACTTGACAACAGGAGAAAAAGTCTCATGATAATCCACTCCCTCTTTTTGAGTAAAATTCTTAGCTACAAGACGAGCCTTATATATTTCAACGGAACCATCTGCACGATATTTTACTTTGAACACCCATCGACATGCAATTGGCTTTTTCCCTTTAGGAAGTTTAACAACATCCCAAGTATTATTTGCTTTTAATGCATTGAGTTCACTGGCCATAGCAGCCTCCCACTCTGAAATTCCTTTGGCTTGATGATAAAAGGCAGGTTCAAAATGAGATTCTCTAGTAGAAACAGAGGCGGATTCATTCGAACCAATAGAAAAGGAGTTGATGTTATCACTGATATACAGGTTGGTGATAGTGTGATGACAGAAGAAATCATCATGAGAAGTGACATTATGACACACATTATCTTGTAATCGAGTGGATGGTTGTTTAGTTCGATTAGACCGACACAAATTCTCAGTTTGTGATGGCAATTCTTCTTGATTAGGGATTGAAGTAGAATGAGAATGTTCATGAGGATCAACATAAAACAATAGGAATATATGAAGGAACAGATGTAGATGATGAAAATGTATTTTTTATAGCATGTAAAGGAAAAATATCTTCAAAGAACTTAATGTCTCGTGAAATTTGTACTTTATTGGTTATTAAATCTAAAACTTTATAAGATTTTTGACCAAACAGATAACTAATAAAAATACATGGATGAGCGCGAGGCATGAATTTGTCACGAACAACATTACTAGAAGAGATGAAACAAGAACAACCAAAAAGTTCTTAAAAATTCAAATATGGCTTTTTGCTGAAAAGAACTTCAAACGGAGATCAACTTGAAATAACTTGAGAAGGTGTTCGATTGATTAAATAGACATCAGTCTTGACACATTCATCCCAATAACGAACACCTATACCATATTGAAAATATAATGCTCTAGCAACTTCTAAAATATGTCTATGTTTCCGTTCAACAAGACCATTTTGTTGAGGAGTATAAGGAGTAGACTTATGATGAACAATACCATTAGCCTTAAAGAAACTTTCCCCATCAAACTTGAACCAAGTTCTTTGGCATTATTGGTACGTATACATTTAATTGTGACTTGAAATTGAGTTTTGACAAGAGAAACAAAAGCTTGAATAAAGGAAAATGCATAGCTCTTGTGACTTAAAAGATGAACCCACGTATGACGTGTAAAATCATCAACAATAGTTATAAAATATTTAAAACCATCATGAGTAGGATGCTTATATGGACCCCACACATCAACATGTATAAGATCAAATAGAGCATGTGTTTGAGAAAGACTATGTGGAAACGGTAAACGTGTTTGTTTAGCTTGTGCACAAACGAGACGAGGATCAATATTAATATAAAAGTTTTATTTAAATACCCGAGCACCGCACGGGTATAACACTAGTTGATATTCTTGGTGATAAAAGATGACATTGAATCGATAATAGAAGAAATTTGAACGAACTACAGAAATTTTGATGCGGAAATTGGATCGGAAGACTGATACCATGTTAGAATGAAGAAAGAATAGAGAGAGAATAGGGATTTTGACTTTTCTGTGTTATTCAACTAAATGAACAAAGTACACACACACATATATATATACACACACAGAAGAGAGAAAATAAAAAAAATAACAACTTTCTAACTAATTCAAATACATATTAACATACACAGTTATATCCGCACCTTGTACTTTTTCGTTATGGCATGATCAAGCCTTTACATCTTGGTGAAACCATAACTCGGGGTGAATATAGTAATCAGAAAATGAATTGAAACCGCTTGTATTGTTAAAACCTATGACAATAACCGAATCTTTAATAAAACTGACTATTAGATTATTAATTTTTGAAAAACACTTTATCAATTCGGGTTAGTTTTCAACTAAGTACCAATCGTTAATTATTGAATCCATCCACTACTAAATATGTGATTTTTTAACATCTCAAAGTTTTGTGGTGCTTAAAAGATTAAAGCCTTGAATATTTTTTTTTGATGTTTAGTAGTTCGAAAATTGACGTATTTTGATGCTTAGACTTGCTAATTGCTATTGATTTGTATAATTTTGTACTTGCAACTTGTTATTAAATATTAATCTATGTAATTGTACTATTTAAAAATGTGTTTCAAACCCTTCACAAGACACACGTGATAACTTCCTATAACAATAACTAGATTAAATATATGTGTGATACACTGGTTGGCTTAAAAAATATTAAATTTTAATAAAAGATATTAAATAATTATAAAAAGCGAAAGTAATGAGAGTTTAAAAAATGGTGACAAACAACGTCCACACCCAAACTAGTGATTAAAGCATCGACGTGATGGCGAAACATACGTGGTATTTTGATATGAAGAAACATGATTCTATTTTTTATATAAGTAATCGATTATTATTATTACATTTATAAGCAATAAAGTCAAGTTTTTACTTGTTATAATTAAAAATAGTTTTAGCGGATTATAAAATATTTTAAAATGATAAAACTAAGAATATGATTAAAGATGATATTTGAGTAAATTACACAGATGGTCTCTGTGGTTTGTCACTGATTACACCTACGGTCCTTAAACTTTATTTATTACGCTCAAGTCCCTACTGTTTGAAGTTTATAACACCGATGATCCCTAACACAACTAAAAAGACTAAAGTACCCTTACGTCTTCATTAAAAATGACCATTGTACCCTTTTTCCTCTTATTATTATTATTTTTAATTCTAAACATTCAGAAACATTATTAAAACTTTTAAAAATAATATCATATATATGTATGTATATCTACTATCTTTCCACCATTCCACCCTCACCCATATCCACCGGCCATCCCTTCTCCTTCTCAGCCCCATAGCTGCCATCCATATCCCCACCTCAGCGGAAGAACACCATCGCCACCCTCCGACTACTCTCGCTGCGTCACCACCATCTACCTGTTGGGGTTTGTTTGGTTTTCAAAATATATTTTGGCAACGGAAGCATGAACAACAATTTTAACTTGTTTAAAACTCCTCACCAATGATCCATATGCAAGCCTTAAAAAACAAAAACAACCATAGAGAAGCCAAGTAGAGACTTCCTCCAAGGTATCCACAAATCAATGAGTCCAACACCTCCAAGATGCTAGTCTATCCAACCTTTGAAATTCAAGCAAGCAAGCAACAACCTCTTGTTCTTCTTCTTGAACTTACTATGTATGTATATGAGTATGTATTC